>JAQFYM010000344.1:0-76824 GCA_034694785.1 Agrenia bidenticulata
TTGAATTGTTGATGCATTAATTTTCTTATTTATCAACCTGGCTCGGGCTATATGAAGTTGCACCTGTGAGTTTTTTACAAGTTTATTTAATCTTTCTTATATTAATCTGCAATTAAAACTACTAACTTCTAAACAATGATTCTGTGATAGACTAAAGTGTAATACATATGATCAAGTGTAACGACCTATTAATTTAGGCAACTTTGATGTCAATAAAGTAACCAACCTATCAACCAACACCAAAGCTCTGTAGACTGACAATTAAAAGATTTCTTGTATTCCTGCACAATACGTTTCATCAGTGTATCCTTAAATGTGTTCTGTTGTATGGAGAAAAACGTAAAATTAGTAGTTTTTTTGCCTGATGCCGAGATATCAGCAATGAAATAGTAATCTGCACAATGGATTCTATTATGTTTCAAACAAAAATTTATCTGTAGATTTGTGTGGCAGATAAATTCACATGATACGTGCTTTAAGCTTTAGACGAGGACTAAAAGTCAAGTTCTAAACCCATTTAGGTATCTCATCCAACTCATAAAACACAAACGATGTCCTAAGTTTAAGTGTTTTCAGTTCATGCACTTCAAGTGAGATATCCATAAATGTTTCAACGCCTATAGTGCCCATGCAATTAAAGATGTACCACACCACAAAAATGTAGTTCTCTGCTTCATATCTTGAATACAAGGGGAAATGTGTCATGTACAAAGAACTCAAGATGGAAGGATAGGCCGAAAAAAACTACATTGCATCTCACAGATAGCTGTTTTCGAAACACGAAGTTATAAATGGGTCAAACTTTTTAACAATTTCACTTTTCAAGTTTTGTGGGGAAGACATTCCATTTGTTCAGATTTGTAAAACCAACTGAGAACTTCAAGTCATGACCTCTAATCTCTTTTTTGGTTAACATTATTCCCCTTTTACTCAGCAATTTTAGAATTTTCTCCATACTAAATGCAAGTTAACATACTACAAAAATGTATTCTCTTCAGAATATTTGATAATCAAAATTCAATCACCCGGAGGGGCTGCTATTGCATTTAAAGTGCTCCAAAAATTTCAGTGAAAAAATGCGATGGTAATTATTGATTAGAAAATTGTGTTAATGAGTTTTTGGCCATGGACTTAATATTATAACATCTACCTGTCAACCAAGTGTAAAATATATTACTCATTTCTAACAGCAAACTTTAGGCGGACACATTTTTGCCAGCACCTCATTAAATTAAGCCCGAATGTCTGTAAAAGCCTCTATTAAGGCTTCAAAACGATTATGAGACTTGGTGATCTAAAACAGAAGCAGACATTTATATCAAACTCCTTTCACTGTCTTGCAGAAACTATAATGTGATTCTAAAAATTGTAAAACCGTTAACTGCCGTTTATCTGTCATAAAATGAAAGTAGAAATTTTCTGTGAGTCGTTAGGTTCTGATTTATTTTTTCGTGTTCAATTAGATATACAAATAAAGTGCATAGACTCTTTCAAAAAACGCTAATACGCCATATGCAATTTACCATGGAGAAAGGGAAGCTGAAAAGCTTTTTGTACAAGCTTAAGGTATTTAATTTTGAGGCAATCCATTCCAGGCATAGATCTAACTTAGTAGTGATATAGTTTGAACCTACCGATAGTTATAAAATTTGGAGCTAAAAACAGTAAATTCCATCACATTTAGTCCTGAGAAATGGATAATGAACTGAAATTTATTCTTTCCACAAAACACCTGTTTAAGTATTCGCATCCCAGTTCCAGAAAATCAATATAAGCCATATCCCCGAAGAAAGATTTTCAGGATTAATTTTTCGTTTACCATTGTAATAGATCTACTTACGAAATTCATTCTAATTAATTTATTCGAGAAATATGAACAACATATACTGAAGGTTTAATCTTTGATCACTAAAGATCCAACATAGCCATTGCATGGTATTAAAATAATCTCTAACTAACATTGTCTTTAAGAAAAACTGTTTTGAACGATTCAATTTGATATGAAGATTTACGATTTTTGTGGAAAGTCAAAATTTGAAACAAAGTTAATAATAAAAACCCTTCTAGCTCTAGGTCAATAAATTTTTACCTGATAACTTTCACAAAATCTAGTTTCACATGGTCTTCTCTCTTGGTGGCAATGCCTTAGATAGTACTTTTTTCAATGAACCATTTCAAATTCAAGTGAATAAGGACCTATACTATAATTGTTTCCGCTACTAGCATCCACAAATTGATTAATTTGACACATGAGGTTAGTTAGTGTTCATGTTCTGTTGACTGAAGATAAACCAATCGATTTCCACATTGGCCTGTTTTGGTTTTGAATTCGTGAAACATACACATGTGCAGGCATTACAAAGAAATCAATATCAACCCGGCTATGAACTGGTGGTAAATCAGTTAGTAAGATCAACAAGAATGATGTACTTGTTCAAATCCGAGATTTCATGGAGTCTATTCCAAGGGTCAATTTAGTAAGTCGACAGTACAACTTTATAAAAGATTGGAATCAGTCACTTACCGCATGACAGTAGAGATAAGACAAGTCCTAGAGATTTGACGGTGTATGATTTGTGAAGAAGAGATATTTGAACTGCTTAGTGCAGACCGCTGGCTTGTGGTTGATTAATGAAAATATTAATTTGAGGGATGATGATTATGATGACCACAGTGATGATGATGATGATAATAATAATAATAACAATAATAATAGTAATGAGAGTATGGAAGTACGGGTGAAAGGTAATGAGGAGAGGAGAAATTCAATGGCAGCCAGAAAGATGAGTCGGGTCTTGATGTAATTCTTTGAGTAAACTGGAGTGGCGCAAGAATTTCGCGCAACAAGATCGATACTTTCCCTTCATACCTTCCTTTCCTCCACAAACTTTCCCCTCAACTTTCTAAGCAGATTGGGAGCCTTACATCTACCAGCTCCTAGATGTAACCAGAGTGAGGAATTTAAAACCACGGCACAAATATTCTTGTACACCCGACAATGGTAGGATGGAACTTTTAGGCTTTCACCCAAACCCTCAGATATCCTTTCTCCAAAGTTTTTATTCCTTGAAAAACACGTATCCGTATCCTCAATTCAGAGTAAACAAAGTCCTAGAGTTTCATTAAATTTTACTGTGCCTCGTGTTTATTTGTCCTTTTATATTAATTTAATATTTATCAAATCAAAGAAAGGGGATTTGACATTGCAAACTTGGATGGATGGATTCATGTTCGGAGGATTTATTGTATTTTAATCATTTTAATAATTTAATTCACCAACTCATACAAACAATTACAAAGCACGTAGGAATCGGTGCAATTACTGGGTGGCATTCATTTGTAGAAGATCTCGTTAGTTGATTGCTTTCATGATTATATACTTTCTTCCTGTGAATATTTTCTGCGCTCGTCTCTTTTACTTTTCGTTCCTTGTCCTTCCAATTTCAGTGACTGATAGTTTTTGAATTGTTTTACAAACATGACAACAGATTCTAATTATAATAATAGTACTTGGCAATACCTGACATATTCCTCAAAACTATGCATAACAAGTAGTATATGTAGCAAATGTATCTGGTAAAAGTTGGTTAGTCGATAAAACAACGGCCTCAATCTCTAATCATTTAAAAAGTTTTAAAACTTTTCAAAAATTACAAAAGAACAACATTTTTAAGATGGAACGAACATAGACTTTCATGACTTTCCTTGTTTCATGAATAAATACATTAATCATCAAGTGGAGGTAAACTTCAGACACTGATGACAATCCAAAGAGGCTGAAACTATTTTTTACCTAATGGCTTTTATAAAAACTTTGAGCTGCCTTAAACATTTGCGAACCAAGGAAAATTGAGTACTAGGACCAAGCAGCTACCAAGAATAATAAAATTTATCCATGTTAGTTATTAAATTCGATTTTTCTTTAATCAAATCAATCAAACTGTTCAATGAAATATGTACCAATAGTCGGGAAATACTTTCTATAAATTCAATAAATAATGAAACAAAGAATACGTAGAAGTGCATAGGAAACTATAATTTTTCATTTCATAAATTCAAATGACTTTAAAGAATTTGAGTTATATTTTTATTTGATCGATTTTAGAATTCGCATTTCATGGAGACTTAAATTGTTCGAACCAATGTCTTGATTCTGTTCGTTATTATAGTGATGTGTACTGTATATCAGATTAGGAATGGTTTCAGTCCCTCGTTTCTCATAAAATTATATAAAGTATTCTCTACTATATTCGTACTTCAAATTCCCAGTGCTTGTCAAGGTTCGGATCGAAATGGGTTGTTGATGGGAGGGAGGAGGCACGTGTATGAAGAAGAGGGACCTTGTGAAGGTCAAATGTCATGTTCAAATAGCATTTGTTTGATACCATGTCAATTACAGTTTGTCACTATTTCCATAAGTGACATTTGAAGGAGCCAAAGTTTTGAATGGATGTTGTGGACATAATATAAATGCAAAAGCAAAAATAAAGAAATGGCCACTGAAAAAAAATCTTTTAATATTCGTCTATTGGAGGAGGTTTATAATTTTTGTAAAGAGGTGACCAAAGGCAAGTCGTTTCTCTTGCTAATGACACATGGAAGGCTTCATGAAGAACTTGATAAAATTCCTCAGGGAATTAAAAGTTCCTTGAAAATTCTGTGCTACTATCCTTTGTTTTGTTCCACTTGAGTTGACAAGCACTTCAAATGCAGCCTTGTAAACTTGACTATCCTTAGGCAAGTACCCAAACCACATTTTGCTTGTGGGTCTTAATCGATGCACAAGTCTCTAATAAATTCACAATGTTATTCTTAATTCAATATCCAAGATTCGCCATTTTATAATCCATCTGGTTAAAGTAATAGAATTATCTAAAAAAAAATTTTAGGTTTAACAATCTTTAAATTTATCCATGTTGAAAATTGGACATGTTGAGCCTCCATTACCTATTAAAGACTTTGATGGACTCAAGCAGCCTTGTAATATCCTCATCAGCATTCCAAGATTATAAGGGATTTATGGAACCGGATTTTATGTTAATTCAGGCTCAATCGAATCCCAGGGAACAGGGATTGTTGATTTTATTTCCTAATATTTACCCTGCCGAGTCAAAAATTTATAGTTTAAAATACAAAGATAAGTACTTATCAATTTATTAAAAAGCTTATTGACATGATATAGACAGAATACATTTAAAACTTCTTTGGGCATCAATCGGAGATGAAAAAAAGTTTTTCATGGTACAAACTTTTTTTAAAGTTACGCAAACAAGCCGACCTTCGGACAACGATAAATCTCATTGATAAACGTAAATATTTCAATTTATTTAGACAGATCCCAGACAAATGGGTCAATTAGATTTTAGAATCGAAGGAATTTTTCTAATCGATTGGTTTGAGATCAGAAAAAAAATTCTCAAAAGATATATTTTCTCTATACTCAAGAAAATTTAGTATCTCCAGATTTATGAGAACTTGCAAAGAAACCACTGAATGTGTAATAGGCTCAGCAAGCTTGTTATCATTGAATTCCCATACATTTTGTAAAATATTTATCCACATTTATTTCCCATAAATAAAAGGGGAAGATCTTACCGGTTCATTGGTATCATATAAAAAGCTTGACGGAAGCTTGCATTACTATTTGAGATTTAATAAGCGAAACCTATGATTCAATTGATAAGTCATTGAATGTTGTGACGTAAACGAGTTATCTGTTAATGGTCAGATGAAAGACTGGCTTTCTGACCCTAGATGGATATTATATATGTGGCTTGGGCTTTGAACCTCCAAGAACAAGACAAAATTGTGTACTACGAGAGAAAATAAATTGCCGTATTTTTCTCTTGCCCGTTAGTCAAGCTTGGAGCTGCGAAATAAGCAAAATGTTTTATCCTGTAGTGATTTATACTATTGTACTCCTGAGCGTGTCCACTGTGACCGGTCAACAAGCCCGAAACAGTCAATGGCTGGAAGACACAATCGACGAGTTTTTACGAAATGCTCAGGATACCGGGGAAGCAACAGATATACAAGTATCAACGTGTAAAATATCGAGCCAACAATTAGTTGCTACGGCTCAAGCTACTGCTGCCCGTGTTCTCAAAGGAGTTTGCAACCCAAGTGAGTTTCCCAACAGGTTTTTTTTATGAATTTAAGGACCCCTTCCAAGTATTACTTTGAATTTGCCCTACAAAACTTAAACGCATGTACTTATTAATACTTAAGAAATTATATGTGTCAGGGCTAGCTATTCATACAGAGATTCATTCATTATTACTTTTGGTACAGTAGAGCTGCTCTCCTTTTTTTAGAACTTCATTGATGCCTTGAACTATTTAAAACCTTGATGTAAAGGTGTAGAGCAATTTAACAAGCTTTAAAAGGGAGTAGTAATATTTTTAATTTGAGAGCACAATAAGTCAATCGATACGGTTAGAAAGGAATTGTTGAGCAAGAAAGTAACGACATAGCCATTTATTTTTTTAAACATACGAATGATTGAATTACATTGAAGCACAATGGAAAACACTGCTGTCCAACAATTTAAAGGAATAAAAAATTAAG
Organism: Agrenia bidenticulata; assembly: GCA_034694785.1. NCBI lineage: Eukaryota > Metazoa > Arthropoda > Collembola > Entomobryomorpha > Isotomidae > Agrenia > Agrenia bidenticulata. The sequence goes on from JAQFYM010000344.1 coordinate 6,568, forward strand.
CGTTAGCAGACAAATGATGACTTGAAGTATAAATTTCATTGCTCTACATGTGAAAGGAATAACTCATTTTGATAGAAGATATCATTATATTACTATTGTGGATGATAGCATATCAAACTATAAATGATTCTATCAACCCCGGTGCAACTCTCACTCTGCTTTTTTATTACTCTTTGGATTTATTTCTGTTCAATTTCATCTGCTTATTCTTCTCTTTTAATGTTTCTCGTAATTATATCGCAAAAATATTTTATTATTACAATTAAACCTTGACAATTCATAATAATTGTCAATAAAGTCATATGTCATTAGATTGCAAACTACAATAGTTCTAATTTTTTAGATGGCCATACAAAAAATAATCTTAATATGAATCAGAGTTTTTTATTCTACTGGAAGCTCAAAGTGAGCATAAAATCTTGAGACTTGTCCTTAAAATGATTGAAACTTTCTCAGGTGAAATGGAAAGTCGATTTCAAGAGTTAGAGGATCAACTGGGAGGGGAAATAAGTTCTTTGAAAACTCTGCTAGGAAGCATCGAGGAGAAGATGGTAGAACAAGATCAGGAGATGAAAAAGAATCATCGGCGAATGATGAATTTGCTATCAGGAATAAAGAAGTCAGAAGTTAATGGAGGAGGTGGTGGGGGCTCACATGTGGTAGATAATTCTGCCGTTTACACTCCTGCCTACATACCATCGATCCCCCACAGAGCCGAAGAGGTGATCGCAGATGCAGAAGATGATGTCGAGACATCTGATACACCTCCTAGTCAACAATTTGGATCTGGTAGTATTTTGAACATAAAAAGTGGACAGACTGGACCTCGATCGGATGAGATGATTAAGTACAATAGTACAGTACACATTGAGAATGGGAAGCGGGTATTTTCTTACTACTGGGTTGTCACTGGTATATCCTTTAAGCTGAATAACTGGAATCAAAAGAGAGTACTTCGATCAAATAGTTTCTATATCTACCCGCGTGGGTACCGCATGTTTATGAAGATCATTCCGCGGTATACCACCTCCACCATGTATATTCATTCTGGAATTACGAAGGGAGACCATGACGAGATTTTGGAATGGCCATTCTCGTACAAGATGAGAGTGCAAGTACTGGATCAAGATGAGTCTAAAGCAAGGCCTCAGGATTTGAAATCAAGAATATGGGACCCCAAGGAGTTGTGTTCTGGCACAAACTGGAGAAAGCCTGTCGTTGGAGACAACCCAGAATGTGTAAGGTCAAAATAGAAAATAAATAATTTAATATGAACGCGTAAAGTGAGAAGGTGCTGTGACCAAATTCTAAAATTTGACATTAATGACATTTATCAAATTTATTTGTTATAGGTCGGTCTCGGCTTCCCTCATAACGTCATCCAAACTCCGGACTATCTCTGGAATGATCGAATCATCATTAAACTCACAGTCCATTTGGACTAGCCATTTAAACTATTTTTTGTTTCTACTGTGGCATTCAAAATCTTGAATTACCAATCGGTCCGTCATCTACAGAAGGTAATAGAAGATATTTCAAATAAAAATAAAGTTTTTACAATAAAATTAATTTTGAAGTAAATATATAAAAGTTATAAGTTGAGGTAATCAAATTTTAAATAAAAATCTATTGATAATAGAGTGTTGATGTATCAGCTCTGTATGTATAATCGAATAAAATTGCCTCCCTTAGCTTAGCAGACGTTGCACTCTCTTCCTCATTCCTAGCTCCTTGATGAGAGACGATGCGATATTGATCCATATATTTATATGCATATGAGTAAGGGATTAGAGAAGAAAATTCATAAACTCCGATCTTTCCAAGTTAGATCCAGCAACAGAAGAAGAGCCATTTATATGTTTTTGCGAGGGCCGAGGCACTAAAGAATGGAATTTAGCGAATGAATAGTCTAGAAGATGGTCTGATATTTCCAACGGTTTGATATGCGTAAAAAGTGTCTTTATGTGTGGGAATCATGTCCTAGTATTTTTATTTGAATCCAAATTGCACACAAAAATGCAGGCTTTTCAGAGTTGGTAGGAAAGCTGGCAGGAAAATGGAGCTTTTCATGTATGTGGCATTATATCATGACTGCGGGGGGTAATAATAAATGTCTTGTGATCAGGCATTTCTTTCACTCAATTTATTGCATCATCATCCTCCTGAATTGAGACGAGAAAAAAGAGAAAGTGGAACGAGTTACTCATTCTACCAATCTGGATTGATAGCTCCGTTAAAAAAATCTAAAGACAAATGTGGATTTTTAGGCAAGACATTGACAAGTCATTGCTGATTAGTATTAGCCTGAGTTCCAAGCTCAATCTAATTTCAAAGACGTTGGCATAATCTATCTATCTATTGTCAAATGTAAAAAACAGATCCTTCTCTTGAAATACAATATGTGCATGTGAGGGTAGTGGATCTGCAGAGTGATCCAGGGTCATTTTCCCATTCACTCTCATTAAATCGTGTTGGATGTTTAAATGATCCCATCCTGCTCCTTCTCCTTTGGTTTGGAGGCTTAAACGGATCCCATTAGCCTGTCATGCATTTGAGGAAAGGTTGTTGTCTTGTAAAGATTTTGTTATGGAGAGGAGGGAGTCTGGAGTGGACATGGCCAGGAGGATTGCAGAACTTAAAATCTACTTCCGCTGTGCGAAAGATAAATAGGATGATTGTTTGTGCAGGTGTGTTGGGTGCATGGGCTTTCAAAAGATACATGGCCGTAGATTGAGAAGGTCAAGAACCGTGTAGAGTGGCTCAGACAGACCTTTAATGGATGCAGTCCTTGGATGCCTTTCTTCTAGTGGTAATGCAGACTGGTTGTTCCTCAGAATGGAGTATGATGAGTTTGCCACTTGACTGGTGGCTGTCGAAAATATGCCGAGTTGTTTCCTCGTCAGAAGGAGTCTGTCATATCCGCCAAGAAAAGCTGCAAATTATCATGTTAATACCATACAATCATACCCAAGTATCTGCTTCATTAAGGAGCAGTGTGAACTAACTCGCATAAATACTATGCATTAGTTCATCGCATCTTGAATCCAATGACTCGCCCACTAATGTCCAACTTATATCCTACACGATCATAAAAAATGGATTTTGTTGCTCATATAAGAAGCTGATTGTGGACAAAAATTGTGCTCAGTTCCATTTGCACGTGGCTGATAGTTCATTTATACGAGGAGAGTGAAGCAGGAGATCAAGAAGACAGAGTTGAGTTCGTAAGACGAAGCATGGACACATATCTTCCAGTATTTGGACTTGTTGTTGTCCTCCTTTCATCATTTCCACAACAGGGGAATCTACAATGTGCTCCAGATAGCCTAGTGCTTTATCATGTGGCACTGAAGACCCATTGGTCCCGAGAGTTGTTTCCCAGGCATTATCCTGGATATGGATACAGGCCTTCCGCCAGTTGGAGTCGCCTAATCGGTATGTCTCCCAAAAGTCAAGAGTCAGAAAGACTCGTGCAATTCCATCTCCCATCCAAATGCTAAATTAGTGCCTGAAGGCTCTCATGGCTCCACAGTCTGTTTCATAATTTATCTGACATATCTGTCCCTTTCTTTCTCTTTTTGTTCCACTTTCATCCCTTTCTTCCTTTATTCCCCGACTTTCCCCGCAACTGCTCATATCTGGATATTAGCACAAGTACTTTATTGTGTTTATGTACACCCACCGGTCCGTGGTGTATCATCCTATCACCATTGTTCTTATCACTATTATCTTCTGCAGGGAGGACACACAACTCCTCGTACATACTGTTCCGGACTGGTGGCTTGGCCTCTCCAGGTTGTCTCACAAGCACAATGGATCTCGAGATGGTCGAAATTACAAAATCTCCCTCATACTTTTAGGTCTCAAGAAGTTTGCTGAAACTTCATCCTCAGATACTTTGGATGAGTTCTCTCAAGGAAGCACTGGAGTATTTGATGCCTTTAATGCCCCTCCTATTCTTTCAGGCGAGGGTCAAACCCAGACCCAATTCTTTGTCGATGGCAACCACTCCAAAGTAAGCATCCCTTTTCCTCCACAAACCTTTCAACTAAATCTTTCTTCTTCCTGCCCTTCTTTAAATTCTTCTCATGCCCCTCTGAAACTTTTATCACTTTCACTCAAAATAACCTATGTCTCAACGTGTCAACACAAACTATGGATTTCCCCACCCATGATTTGTGATATTTCAACAGGTGTCCATGGTCGCTAAGATCATTCCCTCACCAGACTGGTTTTGCGGAATAGATGCCATCGACTTGTGCCTTAACACCGAGTGGGTTGACACCTTAGCAATTGACGTACGTAACCCATCCGGCTCTACAAAACAATTATTATAACCTCTTTTTTACCTTTATTAATTCACACGTCTCTATCGCAGATGGACCCTATTGATGCTGGGACAGATAACGGGTATTATTTTAAAACATATTACCCTTTAAGATTTCTCATTTCTAATTACATCACACTTTGAATTCCTTCCCCATCAGATACACCTACTCTGCACCTAAGTAAGCACTCCTTGAAATTATACCACGAATATCCCACCAACTCAAAAGTAAGGCTCAATTTTCATTTGTTTTTATTAGTTGGGCTACGCTTCCCCAAGAGGCTATATACCAGGTCCACTCAGCCAAATTGCATCCTGCTCATTCTTTCTACCGTGAAGATCGGACAACAAGACCCAGACCGTTTGCCACCCTCACAATATTCAAAGTCAATAAGCCAAAAATAATTTTGATACCTATTTATATACCAACGAGCGGAAATTGCAAGGAAGGAAAGAGTTAGAAATAGTTCAGTCTAGGATGATCCACTTGACTATCAAGAAAAACTTGATATCGGAGTAACGTGGATGAGTTAATAGACCAGTCCGGGTTTCTTTCATCCAGTTTTCATCGGATTCTCATTCTTAGACACGTTAATTCGGGGTTCAGGCTATATCTCTCCCCATTACGTGTAGTTTAGATCACGATGCTAGCGAGGATTAGGAGACAATGGAGAGATCATTAAGAAAGATGATGGATTTGCTCTAGGGTGGATTTAGTTTTTTGATTTCTCTCGAATGAAAGGTTAATCCAATGGTGGCAAAAGCTAAGTTTCATAGATTATCTTTTCGGTTTTGACAGCTCAAAGAGTATTCCCTGTCCGCCCTGAGAGATCCTGGAATAGAAAATCCTTCTGGATCAAATTCACTTCACCAACATCTTCTTGATGACATCGAGAGTAATGACATTGGGAATGAATTGAATGAATTTGCTGATCCAAGGGATGAGACTGACATGTCACCAAGAGCATCCAAGAAGAAAAGGTCAAGGAAATTGAGAGGTAAATCATTCCTTCAACTTTTACATTAAATATCATCCAAGATTCAATCCACCGTCTTTTCCCGAATGGACTGGGAATAAAGGCCTACTGTTTTAACCTATATCTTGAGACCATGATAGAGGAAGATGACGCAGCTCTGGTAAGGAGTAAAATGTAATTATAGGCTTCTCTTGGATCACAATTTCTCTCTCGATTTTCAAACATTAGATATGAGTCAATTTACGTATTTGGAGATAATATGGCGGATAAAAGGCGTATTTCAAATTTATTCGTACGTATTAACCGTAGGTATTAAATATCATTAATAATATTATTTAACCTTTAAACCTTGGGGAAACATTAGTTGCTGATTATAAGTCAAATCATTGTTATTATTTTGTGAAATGTGAAAGCTTTGACTTTTGCAACCCCTTGTCTCTGAGGTGAGAGATGAAATATGATACAGAAGATTGAAAGATTTGAAATGATGTCTCAACGTGCCCCTTTGTGGTTATCCCTTAAAGATATTAATTAACCTATTCAGGGGGTCGATCTTATCAAAACTGCATCTTAAGTGAATGGTCCGAATGGTCAGAATGCTCAGCCCTTTGCGGCTATGGAGAGCAGAATAGGAACCGGTACATAACGAATCATCCTCGAGGCGGAGGCACACCTTGCCCTACCTTGACAGAGAAAAGACTTTGTAATTCAGCACGGGAGTGCCGAGATAATTATTTTGACTGGTGAGCTGTACCGACGGTAATGATGGGATAGAGAAGCTCATAAACAGTTAGTGTTTCAAATTTATTATATGTTTTATTGATCTCGGAGTTAGTCATTATAACTTCGGAAAAGTTGCCAGACTAATTACGCTGACAATTAATAAGTCATCTTAATTTAAATACAAGACCACCGACTTATGCTTAAATAAAACTAGGCTCAAGCTGTAGAGTCATATAAGGAGGCTTTGACAGGCTATGGTCTAAGTACGTAAGCTGTTGACAATATGAAAACTATGTATTATGTATAGCTACACTTGTTGGATTGGAGTGTTTGAAAACAATAAAAACTTGCCTTTCGCTAGTTGTGTAATAATTCAAATGATCATCGTCATTGATTTACTGTGTAGAGAAGACTTAGTTTTTTTCACACTCAAGCATACAAAGACACAAAGGCATATACTTGGCATTTAAGTGTTAAAACTAAGTAACGTGAATACAGTAAATTAGCAAAAGTTCAAGGTTCAAGGTTCAAGGTTCAATAGTTTTATTAAGTGACAAGAATACATAATATGAGTAAGTTTTATGCAATGCTGGATGTCTTGAATCCCGAGCCCCCTCACTCAACAATGTCACACCCGATCAATACTTCCCGGTCCATAATTAATTATATTTACAAGGTCGGAATGAAAGGAGTGTAATTTCTCTGCCTGTTCTTTAAAGGTATTAATGTTGGTTACATCAATCACAGTATCATCATTTTATTATCTTTCATATCCCATGAGTCTTGTAACTGTGAAAAATTGCTTGTAGCTAGAACATTCATATCCGTCACTCAGAGTATACACAAGAACGTGCACTCAGTAATCGAGAGGGGATTTATATAATATAAGAATTATTTTTGTTTGCACAAGAGTTCAGCATTTTTATTTAAAAGGCTGGATAACCCAATAACTACAATCGCTTCAATATTACTGTTTTAATGAGTTTGCTTTAATTACTAAAATCTACCGAATAATATATATTTAGTCAGTGATATTGCATTTGTGTAGGGAAACTACAGATGGATGGATAATTATGTGATATATCTTGAATGCAAAGATTTCTGAAGCATTTTGAATTACAACTACCATTTATTAGTCCAATTAAAGTATTTTCTAGAGCAACTTCTGGCAGATCCGCACCAAGTGGCTTCTTTGAGGGCTGGACATGTGCGACCACCTCGTCTTGAATGGGACAGGACGTTACGACTTCGAGTCATTTCCCCAAGCCCGCAGCTCTTGCTACATGGAGTCCAGGATGACCACTCTGACACGATGCAATCCTTTGGGGGCCCTTGACAAAGTACAATTTTCCTTTCATTTACCATTTGATGTCAAAAACGTAACGAATGTGTGAAAAAGAATATATGGGACCCAAACGGCATGGCATGAACCTTAACCTCATAATAATTTTATACAAGTGCTTGGAAACATAAAGGTAAACGACGGGGAAATATTTGGGTCGCTTGCTTTACCATCTATCACGACGTCCGGTGGTAGGTTGGTGGTCAGGGAGGATATATATTATGTAAAAGTAATATGGACTTGGAATAAAAAAAAGAGGAACTTACGGAATTTCTTTAGTTTCCGTTTCTTATCTCGAGAAATGTCCTTCTTTTTCTTTTCTGGGAATGGAAGGTACTCTATAATGTTGTTGAACTGTTCCTTTTCTACGCCATTTGACATTGACGGAGAGGCTGAAGCACTTTTTAAATTGGTTTCCCTTGGACGGGTCTCTGGATCAGTCACATCATTGTTCAAAATCTCTGGCTCTGGATGATGAAAAACTTCACTCAGCTCGTATTCTTTTACCTTATTGTTCCAAAGAAATACAAGAATATCAGAAACGGTTCATTCGACTTCTCTGTCCCTCCCCTGTTTATCACCTCGGACGATGGTGGCGGATGTAGAATTTACTTCTCACTTTTCATCCTGCCACTTTCAACTCCTCCTTCATCAAAGCCGATACAGAAGAAAAGCCGTATGAACCCCAGCCAACAAATAACTATTCCTCCAAGTTCCCAAAGTGCTAATTTTGTGTTTTGAGCTGAGAATTTATTTGTAAACCATGTCTTTCTATATGTACCTGCTCAAGCTATCACGGCCCCCACGTTCCTTTGGATTAGGACGAGATGGGTGAAGAGAGTAAATTTTTTGCCAAGATGGGTAATAAGTTTAAGTGCAATGTTATCTGTATCGTACCAAATAAGAGATTTTAAAAGAATTTATGGAAGTAGAGTAAAAATGTAAATAACGTGAAGTAAGCCATGAAATCCAGGAGGAAGCGTGGGCATATTAGATGGGAAGACAGATATGGACTCTGTAGATAAATATATTAGATCTGTATATAACTTGAAGAAAGTACCTTGAGAAACTGGAAAGATGCGATGGGTGGCAATGCTTCTCTGTCAGGGTAATAGAAAGAAGAGGCAGGATGGTTGGGTTGACGTGGCGTTAGTCGTTTCACTACCCCACGGGGCTCCGTTGGCCAATTTGGACTTGTGAAAGTTAAACCTACATTTTTACACCATAGCTATTTTTATTCTTACCACAAAATTGGATAAATTACGGAATCTATCTCACCCCACCGACTCACCATTGTCGCTTCCTGCGTCTAATGGATCAACCTGACCAAATAAATTAATTTATTTATTGACTTCCACAAACCCCACAAATTCCTCTTATCACTTATATTCCCCAGTACAACTAGGACAGGCATACACCATGTACAAGTTCAACAAAGGTAAACGCCGATAAACGGAACTTGGCAGTGTGTACCCAACTCATAGTCTCGTCTTCATGAAAAATCTTCCCAATCGCTCACGATCAAAGAACTACTTTTATAAGACAACTTCCAAATCCTTCCCCTCCATCTCTTTCTCTAAAGTACTATATTTAATTTCATGCCTAATTTACGGCCAATTATTGCCTATAGAGTGGACATTTAAAGCCCACCAACTTCACAATGGGATTGGATTAAGGAAAGATTTTTCAAACAAACTACTCACTCATGACGTCCCATTAACTTTAAATGGTTTAAAACTAATTGTATTTTCCCCAAGCATCTATTCAAATTCGTACCTCGATCATCACGCTGTCAATCCATCTTCCATTCGAGCAGAGGTCATAGCCATTGATTCCAACGAACCAGTCCGGACTAGGAACGATCCTCGATATCAGGGACACCTTGAAGAAGGAAATATTTTGGGAAAATAACATCAAATACTCTTAAACATAATAACATATCAAAGACAATAACTCATTTTTAGGGATATCCTAAATTTGAGGAAGGCTCGAGGTCTGTTTATCGCTCCTTTTTTCCTTGACTTATTTTTTTGTTATTTTTCTTGGGGAAATAAATCGAAGAAGGAAAAGTCATGAAGGAAAGGAGAACGGTAAAAAGACGTTAGTAACTAAATGTTTATGACGCGCATTCCCCGCTCTCCTTATATTACTTCTAGAATTTTTCTACTCAAAAGCCTGTAGATGTACTTGAAGGAAGAAATATAGCCCTAGTGACGACAACTCCATGTGCCGATGGATGGAGTAGCTGAGAAAAGTTATAGAGAATTAATTTCTTAAGTTTAAGAATGGATGGCTAATGTTCCTCGAGATATTTAGATGGAATTTTGTACAGTGTGAATGAGAGAAAAAAATGTGATCTTCTACATGGGCACTCCAAGAAATGAAGCTTGACTTATGATATGGAGAGAAATTGGTGTAATTTTTCTCTTAATGATGAGTTGGGCAGGAAGGTCGAGGAAAATCAGTAAGATTGATGGAATGGGTAAAAAAGTTAGTTGGAAATTGGACTAGAGAGGAAGAGGGAGTGAATGTTATTCATCCAAAGGAAACTTAGGCTAAGGGTTTCCCAAGACTTTGTTTTCTGTGGGAAAAGCGAGTCTATCGGGGGAAAAGTAAGAAGCCTTTATTTCATCTCCTTCTTTCTCATCTCTCTAATGCTCATTCTTATCTTCCCTTTCATGGAATGACAAAGGACCTTAGAAGATCCATAGGTAAATATTTCCGACAGGGCTAAAGCTTGACCTATCCAGTATGAGTAAACACACTCTATCCTCTATCCATGTTGAGCCCCAAGTGCCATGGCGGCTAGGCCAGCACGCTAGGCATTTCTTAATAGGATTGCTACACCACCCTTGAGAATGGTCCGGAGATGGAATCTCAGAGGGACCAAGTCCGTATTAATACGGAGCCATGGAGTAACTCTAGTCTGACCATTTCCTGCGTCTCTGAGTTAAGGGAGAGATTGTTAGTTGCTAGCCAAGGGTAATGAAAGTTTTTGGAACTCCTGTGTGGGGAGAGGAGGACTTGACTATCTTGAACCGGAACAGTCTCATTTGTTCCCGTGAAGAAGGCAGGTAAAAGGGAAACCAATTTTGAAGATGAAAAGAAATAAAAGAGAGGAAATCAGACCGTTCTGGACTTGTCATTCCTTTCCCCCACAACTGTTTCTCTACTTTCTTTTAATGTGTGTTTCCAGTGAAAGTCTAGCTTTGATGGAGACTCTCCCTCTCACTATACTTGTTAGGGTGAACTGATGTCCGAACGCAATGAAATATATATCTGAGTAATGGCTCAATAGTTAACCACTCGTCCTATGGACGGCAAGGGATGAGCAAGTGGAAATAAATACATATCATGTTGTCTCACACGAAAAGAAGAGACGGCTAAAAAGTAAACTGAAAGCAAAGTTCTGAAACATATATTATTGCATAGTAGATGAGTCCAGCTGGGTGGAATTATTTTTCCTTACACTTGAGTGATTTCCGTCCACAAAAAATTCGGCATGAGTACTCCCAACTCCTTGTAGCACTGATGGGGCAATAAATTCATCATAAATCCCTCCTTCTCCTTGAGAAAGTTGATCCAAGACGTCGGAGGCTCCCGTTTCCGCAAATATTCTCACTCCTTCAGAGGACGCGTGGTCCAGATTAAAAAGAACGAACGACTCGTCATGAGATCGACCTACACGTACAAAATACAATACATCAGTCATCAGTTTATCCTTTACGTTTAAGACTACTCGCACTAACATTTATTTTTTCTTCGCAAAATAGTTCCTTCATGGGTTAATACCCATGGGCACCCTTTAGAGAGTGGATTTCAATTCGAGTGTTCTAACTGAAATTAATCTTGAAACTAGCTACCATCGTTCAGCTCACAAATCGTTAAAGAACAAACACGTATGAGCTTTATCTTTATCTGCAGCATGCCAACAAATAACAGTTATTTCTTATTGAGAGGACAAACAAAATTTTTAGAATTTGTCCATGCGTTATTTTCCTTATTGTTAACTTGATAGAGTGGGATCAGGGATGGATCCAATGAACGAGAACGAGTATCTCTCGAATATCTCTTAAAATAGCAAAAAGTTAAGAAATAAAGATTGAATTGGTTGAACAGCAAAACAGCATGACGTGATCATTGGGATATAATCAATAGAAAGGTTTCAACCTATGTTTACATAAATAAATTCATGAAGGTTGGCAGTTCTATGTCAACTCATATTTATGACTCACTAGGATGACTCTTACGGGTCAACGAGTTAGTTACCCGATTTAATCCATCACAACTTCTCCCATAACTTAGGTCAAAGTGTATAAGTTCCAAGAGGGCGATTGCAATAAACCTATTGCGAATGATTGAAAATAAGTCGAGTAAGTGAACATAGAAAAATAAGCAGGCGAAGAAATATAGCTGAATCAACATCGTTTGAGGATGGATTAACTCCCCAGTATCGAAAAAAAATCAAACTAAAAAAGAACTAGCACTAGAATCCCAAATTTAAAAGTCAGACATCGAATATAGATTTGACCCTTTCCTCGCAATTATTCATGGCGCTCCTTAAGAACGTCTATGAGAGGCTAAGATCAGTTTTTCCCACTTTTAAAATTAGAAAGCCAGGACAGCCAGGACAGGTTGGATAAAGGAGTGTATCGTTGGATGGGTCCATATAGAGAGGAATTTAATTCACAAGGGACCCACCTCCTCATGTCAATTCAGACACAGTTTTCAATTCAAGACTGTCAGATATGATCAAGGAATAATGATGCAACGTGATCGTTTTTTATTTTATCATACACCTGAAAGTCGTAAATGACAAGAAAAGGGATCGCTGTATGTTCATTTTAGTTGAAGAAATCTGATTCTACATATTTAGAAAATGTTCATTACGTCATTTTGGCACATTGCATTATGATGAGCCAGACAGGGCTGTAACCGACAGCTATGACATTTTCCTATATTATTTACATATCCCTTGTCGAGATTTTTTGGCCAGACCCAAATTCAAAACTTGAATTTGATAGTTTGCTTTGACAACTGTCATGAATTTTAAACTAAAAAACAGCGACGATTGATGCGCAATAATAACTAATATCCCAAAAGAACGGAAAGACTAGTTAGTTCGTGTCATAGGGTAGTTTCCATTTGACATTTACTCATTCCGAATTTTGGAATATTTTCCTCTCAACCATGGCCACCGCAAAAGGTACTCTATTGAAAACTTGGTTATGCTACCGTATTTTTAATTACTCAAGCCCAAATTAAATCATAACTTCGACTCGAAATTAATAAATTCTCCGACGGCTGCTTCGAGCATTCAATAAATATTCTATACAATTTTTTTAGACAGTTATAATCTGAAATAATTTCAGCTCCCTACTGTTCGACTATTTGTTTCAAGGCTAATTTTTATTCCACGCATAACATGAGATGTTTATAGCTCCAACGTAGTAGTCATTTTCAGGACCATTATCATGAGTTGAGAGACGTTACGAGTACAATCATAAAATAAATCACCTAATCTAGGATCGGCCAAGGCATGTCATTTTTCCTTATGCGAATCTATATCTAAATGGGCCATTTTAATACAACAGAAATGGGTGGAAACCTCTAAAGGTTTCATCATTAAGCGACTAATCAGAGTTTGTTTATGCCACCACTCCAATTATTCCAAAACTAGATGAGCAATTAAATTTGTAACTCACTATTGTAAAAGCCTCTTTAATTGGATTTGAAATTTCTCCAAAATGATTTGTAGCTAGATCTTACAATGCCAATGCGTTAGGCAGAAGACGGTCTCATAGTCTCATCTGATGAGCCAGCACACACCTGGTCCATCCTGATTTGAAGAAGGACTGCGTGTAATAAAACGAGAAAAACTACAACTGAGCTCCATACATTTAAGGATTTGTTGTGGTTATATATTTCCTAGAAGCCATATAATTTATATCAAGAGATAGGTGACAAGATGCAAAACTGAAGCGCAAGGAAAGCAATGGAAGCAATTGCTTGAATATGGGGGCGTCGAATGCCATATATTTTGACTACCCGCTGATATGATAATCAACAATTTCTACTCAAAATCTTATTACTTGAAGAAAAGCTAAAGCATTTATAGTGTCACATGTTTACTGTACAAGAGTCCAAGGGCTGAGTCATTAGGTATAGAATAGTATTATATAAAGAAGGTATGACTGAACTGGGAATCCAACTAATTTATCCAACAGGTTGTTCACAATTAGCAAAACAACTTTGTATTACCAGCTTTGATGGTCAGTTGGTTTTTTTGTGTCCAGAAGCCACCAGCTCCCATTCTCATGGGACATGTACAAACACATACGTAGTTGGGTTGCGTGACAAATTGTCTTGACATCTTGTGATTCGATTCGATCATTTTGTCTACAACGTACAATTCTCAGTCTGCCACAAACTCCATAGGCATGCCTAAGCTAATGTTTGATAGAATAACGAACTACAATCCAGACTTATCGGATGAAGGATAAAGAAACTGTCCAACTTGTACAATGAAAATACTTTCGTTGTTCAAACTGACTTGGAATCGGCAATATCTCAAGTTAATTACGGAAATATATTTCCTCTCTACTATACAAGCTTCATATTATAATGGGTACTCCTTATAGGTAGATGCAGATGTTTGTAAGTAACTGCTAGGGGATTAATGGCTGGAACGCAGTGTAAATCAAGAGGGGATTAATATTAAAGCATTTTCTGGAGGAAACACTGACCAAGTGAAGTGTAAGGAATACGGAATGATACATTAGTCTCTGTAATAGTTCCATACCCAGTGGAGGTAGTAGTTTTGAAAAGGGCTCGATGCTCAAGTATGGACCGTATATAGCATGAAGGGGAAAGAGATTTAGAATTCCGAGGTTGAATATCTCAGGTGCAGAAGGGAGTTTACGTACTCAATAGATCTTAAAAAGGAGAAGTAATTAGGCACGTAGGTTGAGCTAGGAGATCTCAAGATCTCGAGATTGACCGACATTTAAAGGGAATTGACTCTGAGAAGAGAAGAACTGGTCCTTCAAATAGATGTAATGAAACTCCCGTACCAGATATCCTCGCCAAGAGAGTCTTTTACCCTTAATTTCCCTTTTGCTATTTTTTAAGTGCTTGGGCGAGGGTAAGTAAGTGGTTAAGAACCGATTGAGATTGCTTGAGAAGAGATGTTGGCCAGGAAATTGCCACAATTTAATTGTATGCGGTAGTGGGTATGCAGGATGGATGGAGTAGCTCAGTAAATGGAACAAAGAGGATGAGATATAGGATTTGGCTTGATCTCTGAGATAGAAGTCAAGTCGTCAGTCAGTCATTTACAGCGGAGAGTACATAATATCAGATTGGATCAACTAATCTGATGCATATCTGAGGAGATAGAGCAGATTACAAAGGAATATATTTTCTTGTTCTTCTCCCAGAGATAGCAAAGATAGCTCACTTGAGTCGTGCACCCAAGTGTTCGTTCACCAACCTGTCTAGTTGTCTCAGGATCAGAATTGACGGATAGTTCTGTGAGAAGAAAGTGAGTTACCCAGTTGGCTGGCATAAATCGAGCAAGAGGTATATGAGGACGGATTAATGAGGGCAGGAGAATGCGGAATAAGTGGGACAGATGGGCGTAATTATCATCATTTTATAGGGTCATTGCATGGAGAAGGACCGAAGAAGTAGGCTTGTCTGATCCCTGGAATCTATATCGTCGTGGCTCTATCGCAATCGTGGGGCTCAAAATAGACATGAGCATCGTTTATTTTTGACATTTTTTAACGTTCTACGAAGAATATCAAAACATTGAGGGTTTTTGTCACTTTCCTCCGACACCAAAATGAGACGCTGAAACGTGGTTTTTTCCACGTATTTTCCTTCCCTTCAGCTATTCATTATTTCATCGGAGACTCATCAATTTTACTAACTCACAGTTAACCTACTTCCTTCGAAGTTTAAACACTCTTCTCCCTCACCCATTTCCAATTCTATCACTAATAATGACTTTGTTGAAACACGACTGTCCCTCCAACTAGATACCGTCGCCGTGAACCCCCGTTTCCGCATTTCTTCTACACCATCCCTAGCCCCTCCGAGATAACACCGCAAGAATTACCATCACATGTATCATCAAAATATTACCCATCATTTCTTAACCCAAGTCTCATAAATCTTACCCTATTTACTCACTGCGTCTCCAATATGATCCACACGATTTGAAAACTAAAGCCTTAGTATTTATTATGTTACTTCATACATTTTTCAGCTCGTCATGTTATATGCCATCAAAGTGGTTTCAAGTATGCAGACAAGACAGGCTATTCATACACAGATTGGCAAGTACAAATATTAAAATAAATAGGGTACTTATTTCTTCTGTCAAGAGAGTCGATTTACAGGTCCCAATAAGGCATAAACGAGTCGTAATCGTGATATTGACTCGTGGAATAAGATCACCACGCTTATAAGCCAGAAAATACCCAAAGGAGTTTTTAAGATAAAAGAAAAGCTTGCATTTTTTTAAGGTTAATTTCAATCACAAATTACCCTAATGAGCCGTACTTATACATGATTAAAGAGCAAAGAGTAAATATTTAATTTATGTGCAAATAATGTATTTACTTCTGTGGGGCTTCGTACATAATATTGGCCCATGCATAAACAACACACGAGTTGAAAGCGTTTAGCCCTAGACAAATTTTATTTTGGATGCCGTGATGAATCAAATCCCACGGGCCCTTAAATATCTATCCAGTTTTACTGTACGTATCCCACATGATTGGAGAGTACAATGCAGCTTTAGTAAAAGTGTATACGAAATGCGGTGATTAACCCTGGAAATCGTAATCCCGTGGGAAGAGGGAACCCCTAATGTTCTTGCTTTACATGTAAAAATTATAGTCCCTACTCGGGTTCATTAAAGAAAAATTTATTTTCGTCCCTTAACTGTCTTGGCTCACCATGATTGCAATTTGATCAAAAGCTACTCTCTAGCTACTTCAAAGTGAGAAATGGTTTGTCTGTTCGTGATCAAATAAATACAAAGACCAGAGTAAAAGGTTAACTAACTATTGTACCATAAAAGGAACTTACCAACGAGTTTTGAAAACTGGGCTGCTGGACGAAAGAGGGGAAAGTGCTTGGGGAATTCGGTGCGGGACCAGTAAGTGTGCATAATGACACGATAGACGGTAAGTCGGTCGGCAACACAGGACTGGCTATTCATGGAATGGACTTGTACGGTGAGAGAGAGCATGAAAGAGAATAGAAGAGGCGCACTGACCAACATGGTTGACCACGACATTAACGACGATTTCATGCTGACTAAGTTGGCACAACCACAATCACACAAGCCTCAAGTATATAAATCACTGACCGATCACTTCGCAAGAGTGAAAGGTTGTGTTTCACTGGGAAGTATCACTATTATTATGGGGGTAGTTGAGACGCAACTCATACGGAGAAAGAGAGTTAACTAACTAACCCTCTTGGTTGATTGAGGTATGTCAAATGACAAAGCGGGAGTGCATCTGCAGAGTCAGAAAATTAAATGGACAGCAAAAAGTCTGGGAGGAGAGTGTTGCATAGGGGTTATCTTCCGAGACTGCTTATATAGAGATATATAGATGCTTAGACTGCTTAATAACGGTTCTGGTTGAATTTCCTAAAGTCAGATGCCTTGGTACACACTATTCAACTTCAATAATGCATATTTAAATTTGCCTTTGATGGGCTGAGTAATTTTTGCTATATCTTGAAGGTAATTTATATTCCAAGATTAGTTTACATGTCTGGAATTCCAGCGATTACAGTTCGTTTAGATATCGCTCAAATTAGTATCTCCAAATACATAAACTAATATGAACTAAATTGCTGTAGCCTCATGGGCAAGAAGACATACACCGGTGGAGAAGTAAGTCTAACCTTCACTGACCAGTATCACTCGCCCACCGCTTTCGACATAATTAATGTCCTTCATTTACACAATCTTTATTATTTTCTGCGCTGCCTTCATGAATCCATCCGTTTGATCTAGACAACATAACAACTAAGCGTTTCAACCCTGTCATAATCCTGACAACCTCTTTCCAATTTTCGCACTTGAGACTTGAGTCAATGATTAATTTATCCATATCCTCGCCATTCTCGAGCTGGTTTAAAAACTCTTGGTTGTCGGTCCGTTGGCTGACTCGTTTTAAAACATTCCTCAGCTTCCTCAGAGCTCTTTGTATAATTTAAAAACAGCTTTCGGGTGCTCATCCATGAATTTGACTTCGTTAAATGCCAATTTTCAGAAACTTTTAAAGACAAAATGAATTGGATCTCAAACTATGGTGGAAAACTTATGTGTGTCTAAAAACTCAGAAACGCTCCAGTAGTGCGGTACATGGAGGATCATTCTCTACAGAGCTTGTTCACATATCATAAGGAAATCAAGTACCCAAAAAGAATTTCCTTTCAAAATCATACCGTGCACAAGCTAAGAATGAATATGGTCTTGTATGAATGAACGTGAAAAACAAGGGAGAAATGTACTTGTCTCCATAGACAGTGGATTCGTGATCTCATGTTTATGGCCTGTTTTTAATTTTCAATTATTCTATTCTAACTGCTCCATCAATTCTTATTCTTGATAATCTTGATCAGTTTTATTTTCATTCCAAATAAGGGAAAGAAGAACGTACACTCTTAGTAAATTCATATCATTATGCGTTATCTGATAATGAGCTGAAGTCGTGACTTTCCCCAGACAGACTATGAGTGTACTACACGACCGGTATCGCGGCATTCACGGTCATCCTACAGAAATGCAAGCTTTCTTGTATAAAGCCTCACCTATATTTGAAATACCTATTTTGTAAAATCAATAAATTTCAATCAATAAATTTTCTTATTTTCCGCTCGGAGTCATTCACTTGATACAAAAAAGGTAAGCAGGATTAGGAAAAAAGCTTGTTGAGCATTCTTTAGAGTCTTTAGGTATAACTAACCACTCGACAGTATAGAAATATTTAATCTGACTCTGATTGAATGGGACCTAGAATTTTACAAACAAGCCAAGATAAAATCAAAAGGACTCATGCCCTTGAGTATGACATAGGACCGTAAATTTAAACGACCTACACAGTAGACAGAGATTTAATTATTTCATTTAACTTGTGGGGTTAAGATGTTATTTCACGTATTTAAAAACTCATTGCGTGTGTGCAGCTCATATCAAAGTAATCTAATTGTCATTGATCATAATAAAATGGAATTATAGCAATTAATAATTCTGACAGTTTCTCTCATTATCATCTGTCATCTAGCCATGGATAAAACTACCTCTCGAATGATTGGGAATAGAAGTACGGACCTATAATTTCGGGTTGATGTAGAAAAAACAAAATTACAATATGATCGAGACAAAAGATGCCGAGCTCTTCAGAAATGCTTGATCTTTGAACATGGAAAAGGTGATAGGATTGATTGTGTACAACAAGGACCAAGTGAACTCCTTCTGGTTCAAGGGACAGCAGCAATCAGTGATTTTTATGAGCCCCGTGGTGTTAAAGGTGAGTCGGTTGAGAGTTTGAATTCAATGCTAGGTATACTGCAACGGTCATGAAGGCATTGTTATTACACCAACTAACTAAGAGCCTATGTGTTCATCCACTAATCATTACATCGCATATCAAAATCCTTCTTTTATAATCCACGATCCTCCTACACAAGGCATTACCAAATGTTGCAAGTCGTCAAACGACGGCCAGCTGCGTCTGACTTATCATGCAAAGTGTATAAAGTTACTTGTTAGTTCATAGATGATAGCAAGGCTGTGTTTCCGCTCCCAAAAATCTTGTCAAACTTGGAAAACGCGATAAAAGAAAGAGTTTATTGTTTAGAGGAAGACAAGACAACACCAATTGGATCCGATGCCATGATTTCCATAGTTGGAAGTTGAATCTGTTGACTTTTTTTTACTATGTTTTGAACACATGTAAAAACTCTCTGGCTCTCACCACAATGTAGTTCTGCAATCAATATAACCTTCTTTTCCAAAAACCAAGCACAAGAAGATTGTTATTTTCATTCAATCTTTGTATTCTTTACTCATGAATGAATGAAACATTTTTAAAGTGGGATGACTCTTAACTGCAACACCAAACACCACACAGCGTACCTAAACTTCTTAATCTTGAACAATCTCTGGGTTGACTATGACTTGTCGGCTGATATGATCTGTAGGATCATCCACCTCTAATATTTGGTACGTTTGGAAATTTGGAAATATTGTTATCATTTCCACACTAGAGTCAGCAAAGGTTTTTCCAATAGTTGAAAATCAATCTGTTTACCATTTCAATCGCAGACTCTTTGCAGCTCTAAATTCCAATGATATGATCCAAGTCTCGAGTTTCATTGCAAATTTATTGCTTACAGGGAACGTCGCGGCAGATAATAAATTTTGTATCCTGTTCACCATTAGTTTTTTGTCACTTTAGTTATACCCAAACCCTTTTTTATTATTATCATACCCGACACATCCATAAGATTATCAATGCCCACTACATATGTAAATTCTTTTCCAACATCCCACACGTGAGGTTATCCAGCTTCGTTAAAGCTATTGAAGATCCAAATCGCAGTGGCACAGATTTTCTCGGCAGTATTATTTACCAATAATCTAAAATCGGACCTCTGGGAGAAGCCATCGAAGGTCAAATTGCAAGCCACTAGCCAAATAATCCAATCAAAATCAGAACACAAGTATTTCGGGAATGGTGGTACTCGGATGATCAGTTCTTGTGCTTGTTTTAAATGAAAGTACTATTTGACTAGGATAAATATTTGTCGTGGGATACATGTTCACCTAGTTGCAAAAAGAATACAAGCCAAATTATCTCTTTATAATAGTGTATAGATGATATGTAGACTATGCACGAATCTAAGTCTTCTTCCTATTAGAGTATTTAACTGTGAATAATTCGGAAATGAGGCCAGGTATTTTTATTTTTGTGTAAAACTACCTACCTAATTACCACACACTCCACTAAGCACACCCTAGGAGTTAAGGTGTGGAGAAAGAGAATGGGGATGATCAACCATTATTATATTGGTATATATTAAATTATGTTAAACGGCTAAAGTATTTAATTTCAGTTCATTTCAAGGTGTACTAGGTTACACTATTAAATCTATAAACGGTAACTCACAGCTGCAAGTTTGACATCTGAAATCTGACCTCAGGGCCACGTTCATTCATAATTTCACAAGTCGAGTTAGCCCACTCCCTCCCACTCCGTCCTCAAATCCCGTCATTAATTTCAAACGATGGAATTGCGAGTACAGATAAAATCGGTTCTCCTCCACATTTTTTCGGGTTTATTAATCTTATTTTTGAAACGTGAATCATGTAATAGAACTTGAATTGAATTATCGGAATTTCCTAATACTATGGAGAAACAATTATCCTCAATCCTCAATAGTTTTATAATGACAGATCAAGGAATGAGGTCTTGACTTGAATTTTGAGAACTTAGAAATCTATTCAGTGAGCTGGTTTGCTTTCTTTTTAAATTTTAAACTATCCTCGGCATTAAAAAATAAAACAAAATTTCTTTAGTTGAATTTTTACACATGATCGATTGGTATGCTTATGTACCCTCAAGGTTAAGAAATTAATTGACCTGGAACTTGCAATTTAATATCTTTAATTTGGAGTATGACTATTGTAAGGTTATTTTTTAATCGTGTTATGGATGAGAAAATATCATATCTTATATTTTGAATCTACTAACACGTTAATAAAGTAACAATTCAATTTAAAAGATATTGCAATTGTTCGAAAGCATTTACCCAACAAGCGGAACTATATAATTTGCGGTTATCCAAACATATTTGGTAAGAAGTTGTACATTTTTTGCACATAGCTGGTAAGAAATAATACATTTTTAATGTCATAAAAGAAATTAAAGAATAATAGCTAATAGCTCGCAAAAAATAGCTATTAAATAAATAAACTAATTCGGAAAATACAATATTCCACAGTCTGTTAAAAAAATAGCATACATTCTAAACATAGCCTGAAAGATGAGTCACGGTTTCGATTTGTACGAATAACTTTCAGACGATCGGTCGTCTATTCATTCGAATTATTCGGCTACTTGGATATTTTTTTTCTCATTAATTCCACGCATTAAAAAAAATTGAATGCAAAGTTTTTGTTCACACTTGACGATTCAATTAAAGTGTTTTTTTAAATCTGGTACCTAATGGGGGTAGAACAACTGTGGCATTTAATGGAATGGAATGGAAAATACATTTAAATATTTGAATGAAACGTGAAGTGGAGAACAAACGATTTATTACAAGTTGGGATGGTAAACCGTATTAGATTCAAGTAATATATTTAAGAATTAAAAAGGAAACTTGATAATCTTCTATCTTGAGCTTAAGCCAAGACGTACTAGTGTAGAACGGCTTGAGTGACAAAAATGGGCCTGTGAATCCTTGAACTCTATTGAAAATAAATGATGACTTCGATCAAATTTTTAAGTCTTTCGATCACCTCACCAGTCACCAGACGACACAACCACACCTTGGAATCACTCCTGTTGCACCAGACTCATTGACTACGCCTTAGTCACTGCTAAGGTTATTTTTCATCTTCATAGATAATCACTAAGTACAGGGTGAGTTTTGAATAACTTCCGACGTTTAAACCGTCATATCTTTAGAACGGCTTGACGAATTTTATTCAATAATAGCTTAAATTACAGGTATTGAACTAACTTAAAGAACATGAACATGAGCATGAGCTTTTAATGATCTTATCTTTTATCTTATGTTATTAGTGGTTTTGGAGAATATTAAAATTTTGAGCTGTTAACACCGGCGAAGTCTTCGGTAAATTTTGCATTTTTAAATGCTCTTAGAATTTTTTGACTATGCTCCTAAGTGTTGGAGAGGAAGTTGGGTTGATTCCAAACAGCAATCGCCATTGTCTTTAAATTTTTAATAAATTTTGAACTTCAAATTTTTTTTACACAAACCAAATTTTTCCTAAATCAGAATAAACCATGGTGAAATTTGATCTCAGATTGAGATCGAAACATGATTTTATGTGTAACGAAGCCATCTTTATCTTTCAAAATTCTCCAGAAATTCCTCAATGTTGAGATAAGCTTATCAGCAGCGGATTAAATTCCAAAATTCATGATACTGGAATCTGGACGCACTTTGCCCCAAATTTGGCAATAAATGTTCTTATGCGCATATGCCGTGTTTAAGCTCAGTACCTTCAATTAAAGCTATAGATCAATATAATCCGTCTAGGCATTTCGAAGATATGACATTTTAAACGTCGGAAGTTATTCAAAACTCACCCTGTACTATATTGAGCTAGTCATTGTGAGGAATTTAAATACAATTTAAGTCAAAGTCAACCTTTCACGAAAATGTCAACGTTCCATGCAACCTTTCTATTGTCATCCCTAGGCATCATAACTCAGAATTACTATCCTTGATTTCATATCTCTTACTCATATCTGATTGATTGATTTGTCCAAAGCCAACAACCTAGTCACAAGGCATGCATCTCTGATAATCATTGATTTTCATAGCTCTCTATCCTCAGTCCTCTCTCACACAAGAAAATAGAATTTGTACAAGTCGTGGAGGAAGCCACGGAAGTAGATAAAGTAATACCCCTATAAAATGCTTACTCAACATTTAGCCTGCATATTGGAACCGAATAATAAATTATGAGGACAGATTAAAACCATGTGGTTGTCGTTTTGTAATTATAGTCATAAGTAACAGGCTTGAAAAACAGTCAGAAAGATAAGTGGAGTGACTAATATTCATGGGACTAAAAATACTGAAAGATTAACTGCTTGGCTAGATTTGACTTGTTGGTATAGAACGCTCGAACGGTGACTGCATAGCCTAAGGCTAGACTTCCGCCACGCCATGCACTATTATTATAGATGGAGTTTTATGCAAGTTGTAATATTGAAAACGTGCGTAATTCCTATTTGTCAAGCCCAAAAAGTCAATACCATTAATTATTTTGGAATGTAAAAACTCCTAGACTTATTCGGGGCTAAGAAGTCTTCAGAGCGTCGAGTATCTGTCGTAGCCCATGAGTCACACCCATCACTGAGGGAGAGATTTTATTTACTTACTGATTTGCTTCACGAATCGGGGGCATTGAGGTGCTTTAAGAGTCAGCCAAAATTGTCTTGCTTTTGTATTTGAAATCCCAAAACAGAGATACATAAACCCGACATTGTCCCCTTACCTGGGTAGATCATAGCCGAGCAGGGCAGTCTGTCCCCACCGAACATGATGCATACGGTCACCTCAGGCACTCTACCTTAAAAGAATCAACTTAAATGCTCGTATATGAAGTGAAAACAAAGCAACTATGTATTTATCTCAAACGAATTCAGAATTAGCTCAACTAGAATGCAGAACGTCATTTTGACTGGTACGGATTCGACACCGAAAAATATTTTCTGAAAAAATTGTGGTTTTCAAATTATTTTTTGAATCGGATGGTTCCGATCTCGTACCCGTCAAAATGTACTTATAACAAGTAAATGCATAATTTACAGGGTATACCCAAGCAACCCTTGTACATATGCCAGCCTTTATTTTCTAGTAGGATTATTTATGTCTTAGCCGGCCTCTCCGCCCCGAATATTTGATATCGCACGTTCATATCACATAAACCAACAAAATTAAAAAAGAGGTGCACAATCTTCTTGATGATACATTATGCAGAACGTTCTTCCAAGAAATAGTTGGAGCGTCAGTGATTTAGTGAAAAAAGTTTTAGCTTCAGAAATTTCAAGCGTGATGACAAATCCATTGATATAAAAGTCTACAAAAAGTTATTGTACCGCTAAAACCCTGAAAAAACCGCTTCCTTTGACGCCTTACAAGAGGTAGAGGATGAATAACTTGGAAACGATTGGGCCGTTTGTGAGAAAGACTAAAAATGACAATCAATTTTGGAAATAACTTCAAATAGTTTATCGGTTGGGTCCATCGGTCATCATCCACTCTATTATATCATGTGAAACGAAATGCGAATTAAAGTGTCGAGTGACCAGGTTTGAGGAAAAGATGGATAGAATTATGCTTTTCCTTGCTAAAGTCCATTATCAAAATCTATCTGTTGTGGCCACTAACCCGGTGGGACTTCAGCCCTTACTGTCTCAATGATTCCATTCCATTCAAATATCTTGTCATGTAGTGTTCGTGAAGCCCGACATTCCGAACTATGCAGACAATGGTGCTCCCTCGCTACAGCGAACATTTCGTTTCCCTGAGTCGAGGCCGTTCTACATCTTCTCCAGAAGGTACACTGTCAACCAGTCAGGCAAAACACCAAATCAGGTTTCTTTTCAAAGGAAGGGACAGATTTTTATTATCACGCAAATGGAAATGCCGTATGGTTTTCTGTTCCCTCAAACCCATTCAATACTCAACTAGAATTCAATATCAAGATGATGGAATAAGTACAAGGCAAGTGTGAAATTCGATAGGAAGGTTATTCTGGTGATTCAATGCAAAGAATTTTCCTAAGCTTTTGCACAGCCAATACCCTCTCAGAAGGGCTTATCCTAAAGTGCAATCTTAGCAATCTCCTGACCACGTAAATACATCAAAGCCAAACATAACGAAAATAGCTTTTCATTTTTATATCCTTTTACTCCATATTTTGATTTTTATAATCAATCATTTTGTAAACAGGTTCCATTAAACCGGGGTAGAAAATCAATATTTAATAATGACCACTATTATTTTAGAGATGAAGGGTCCGCAATATCTGACTTATTAGGCTGAGGTTTCTTTCCTTTGTTATTTATCTTGCTTAAACAAGTTCCCAACTTATGAATGAAAATATCGACATCTTTGCTCTCCATTCCAATAGTGGCTGCACACGTTATGTAAGAGGTAGGATAACAATTCGAATGGCTTCCCCAACCTATCAGTATGACACATTCAAATATTAAATTGGAATAGCTTATCATATGCAATTCGCTAGGATAGAATGCGATTTTTAGCGATAAATTAATTCTAACAGTTACCTGTAAATACATAACTATCTGTGACTTTCGTCACACTTGGTATAACAACACGGGCACCGTTAACGTTTCTACGGAATAGCATTGAGCCAACTTCTGTGAGTTGATCAATTTTTTCCGGAGCTTTCGGTTGAAAATAGTTGACAGAGCTCAGTGTCATACCTAACAAAAGTTCAACCAAAAATCAAGCACATCCGATACCGAATAATTTAACAATATTTAGCATTACCTATGGAAATGTTGTTACCCGGATTAATCAAGATACGCTCGTGATATTCTGACGCTAAACTTGTCAGGCTGGTTAATAAGTAATCGTAATTTAGCTTACGGGATTCCAAAAGTCTTTCGTAACCTGATCTCCCCATAGACAACATAGTAATAAACACATCTAAAGTTTGACTACAAGACGCACGACCTAGGAAAGAAACAATCAAGATGTTGAATAGAAAAATTGATTCAAATATCAGGTGACAACAGCTAGTGCACTATTACCAGGATAGTTCTCTTTAATACTTTTCAGCAGGTCTTGGCAGAATCCAGATATAATTGTGCCTCCTACAGGTACCATGATATTTTTATCTGTGCTTTGTACAAATACATCTAGACGACCGGACCTTAAGTAAATCAAACAAAAATGAAACCGAACCAATACCTAATAATTTAGGCGTTATTTAATTAATACCGGTGAGTTTCATTAATGGCATATGCACATTTAGTACTTTGCACTCCGTAAGCGTTGTTAACCAGATGGTACAAATCATTCTTCTTACATATTTCACCAACAGACACTACGTTATCACAGGCTCTTGGAGCAAAACAACTCGTGGTTGTCATAATACACAAAATGTTTTCACGACCGTAATGCTCAATCCTTTCGTTGATGCTTTCAATATCGGTTACAAGTTCATCCCCCTTAAGTAGAGGATGAACTATAATTGGAGTAAGGCCTGAATGGCAACAAAACATTGAATATCAGAAGCAATATCGCTTCCAAATTGCAAAGCACAAAATGTTTGCTCGCGAATGTTCGAAATATTTACAAAACAGATAAATTGCATACCAGCTGTTAGGATGGATTTAAAACATGATTTTTGATCAATACGAGACCAAATGACAAACTTTGCCTCTGGTTTTGATTTCTTCATGGTTAGCATGACTAGAGCCAGACTCATTCCTGTAGCCATCGGCAGAATAAATGCATCCACAATATTTCGAGACACTGGAAAAAATAACAAGTAAAGTGTTATCAATCCGTAGACATTATGAAATCAATATTTTATTTTAATTACCGAAGCATTTTATCAAATCTTTAACGAGGGAGTTTGCCAGACATGACAAAAGACTAGAACCAGCAGCTTTTGGCTGAGCCTCTCCGAGATCTCCTGACCTGCCGATACCGTGAGACATCCTGAAATGTCGTCTTGCTACTATTGCTAAAGATAAATAGTATTTACTTTACTTTAAAGTAAACAAATGAAGTAAATTATAAATCAATAACTACTAAGAAAGTAAAGATCATACGACAGAAAATACGTCCTTCTCGCTCTCCAACACTAGCCTTATGAGAGTAATTGTTGCTGTCCATTGAAGAAAGCTCATTCAACAATATTTCGATTGTTTGTTCATCCCATCCAATTTCAGGCCATTTTCTCTGCAGTTGCAAAAAAAAATAAACAAATAGGTCATAAATCAAACCTGTGTTTAAAATGCCAATTTTTATAAATATGTGATTAGTTTACTTGGTCAAAAAAATGGGCGAAGCGATTCCCCCTGGACTTGGTATTTTGTAGGCTAAGTTCAAGATATGGTCCGGCGATCATTTTCCGCTCTTCGGCCTTCTGAAAAGCTTTGTCGTAGCTCATTGTTTAATCAATCCTGCTAATCAATACATATAGAATAGAATCTCCACTTTAGCTTAGGTAAAATAATCTTAATCATGTCATATTTATAAATGGTACAATTTACTCACCAATTGCAATTTGAGGGAATTACGATTTACTATATGCAAAGATTTAAAAAGTTATCTAGTTTACATTAGTTTCCTTAAACCATAGTTAGAGCGTCAAAAAACGTATTCACTTCAGTCAACATAATCAAATTTAGATTTTTCGTCGACAATTCCGGGAGTTGTTTTGTTTTCTCGAGACTCTACAAATTCCTATACGCGATGGAAACCAAAAAAAAAATATTCAGAAAGTTAGAAATAATGTACAGGATGACTTGTGAAAATGGGACAAGATCAAAGGTGAAAGGGGCAAGGGGAACAGGAAGTTAAAAGTTTACAGGGGCAGTGGAGTTCAAGTAAGAATCGTCCTTCGCATCTATGATGCAGAAGGGTAAAGGGAAAAACAAAATTCATAAGTCTAAGCTAAGGGATTTAAATTTAAGATTTAATGCTGATGACAACTTACGTTGTATTTTAACGTTCCCAATGTGTGTAATGAAAGAATGAAACAAAATTCCAAGCGTACGGTTTTTTTAAATTGAGTGGAGCTTAGATTTCTCACTGCCGAGGAAGTTAATTGTGATAAAAGTATAATTCTAAACAATCTAAACTACATTACCTAAGTCTAATTTGTACTTTCAATTTTTTTAAATAAGCCAAAAACTACCCGAATTTGCCAATTTAATCTAAACTTTGAGACTTTTCAATAAAAGTTAGTTTCCTGAGTTTACAGGACACCCGACAGTTCAGCGTAGCCACCCGACAGGCAGCAGTAGGCTGAAGTAAACCAGACAGGACATAAATTATAACGTCAATTAACTCTTATAATAACCCGAAGCTCCATATTAACACTTCGGCAAGGTACATCAACGCTTTTAATGACACGCCAGTCAGTAATTTTAACTCTCAGAATGGCCCAAACAGCCTATATTAACGCTCAGACGCATCCGACAAGGCAAATAAACAACTAGGCTATGAAACGACATTTCATTAATAACAAAAGAAAGCGAAAAAACGTAAAACGAATAAAAAATAGCTAAAAATTAATGGACAAAAAAAACCTATGCCAGAAGGAAATCAATTAACGTTTCGTTTTTACATGAGCGTATAGTTTTACGAAAATCAGACCGGAATCGCACCATCTACATTGGCTATATTTTACTTTCATTTTTAGTTTTTAATTTGTATCTTACTCATGTTAAAAAATAAATAAAATTAACATGGGTAGCAACAGCAACAGTAAAAGAGAAAGTACAAGTATAAAACCGGCTTTAGGGTAATGTAAAGCGTTAATGTTTATATGGCCTGTTTGAGCCTTGAGCCTGGATAATATATATATTATGGTAATTGAAAGCGTAAAGTCAGATCGTTAAATGTTGGTTGTCCGGCCATTGAAAGGGATTATGATCTATATTCTATAACACAGAATAGCCACCCCCCTTGGCATTATGTGGATCTATAGCAAAGGGTCATGTCAGTGACGGGGGTAACAAGCACAAGTCGGGTAACATTCAGTCCGCCGTAGCCTGTCTACACAATCTGTTTGTCGGGTGTAATGTAACTTTAGCAAACCAAAATTGATTCTATTATTGCCGGGATTTGAATTTTCTGGGTATTTTTGCCCCGCGAAATCTTACCAATTTAAAAATTTACTTCCATGCAATGAATGAAAATATTGTAAAAGGTTTTCTAATACAGATTTCAAAATATTTGCCAAGATTTTGAAATCTGTGGGAATCGTAGTTATATTTAGAATTTAAGTTTTCTTACAATTGGATTCAAATAGGATTCATACTAAAATTGTGCAAGCAAGAAGACCAAAGTGACCAAACCTAACTTGTTAGGCTAACAGGAAATATTGAACCAGGGGTTAGGTGATTCATCGATTCAAAATAATGTCGGAGACGGAGACAGAAATGGAAAATAAGAAGGATGATGAATTATTGAGTATTTTATCCCATAAGAAAACGTGGAAGTCGGACGAGCTCCAACAGATTCTAGACCAAGAGCAGAAGACACGGCAATTACTTAACAATAAGGTAAGACGAGGTCCCGAGTGCCAAGGTGGATTTAATATTTTAATTTAATTAATACAATTTTAAAAATCTAGACACCAGACGATGCGAGCTTCTCTCGTTATTTACTTTTTTAATGTCATGAGGGTGCTCATTGTATGCTCCTTGTATGGCAAGGACAGCGGGCAGAAGATTTGTTCATTTGGTTTGCCGTTTGCCCGAGGATGCATAAGAATTAATTTCAATTTATAATACATTCCAGAAAGAAAACTTAGAGAAGGAAGCAGAGAGACTGTGTGTAGATCGAAAAAAAAGTATCAAGTCAGAACTGGATGAACTTCATCAGAATTTCAACCGGTTGAAAATTCACGTCAATAAGATAGTAAAGGAGAAACTACCTGGACGACTTGATCGACCAGATTTCTATAGCAATGTTCAGAAAGCAGATGAGCTAGAGAAAGCATCTGCATATTTGACTGTTTTGAATTTTATAAAATCCACTTCGGAGCAGATAGATGCCAATTTGGAGACCGGTATGAGTAGGAAATCCCTAATATTATGTAAATTCTGATCGGTTCAAGCTTTGTTTATAATTTGTGTATGCAGAACTGGAAACGGAAGCTATTGAACTTTTTCACCGGCTGAAAAGAATAGAAATAGCCTATTTAGAAATTACTGACTGTTCTCATTTAAAAGAATATGGAAAGGGAATTGTGGCCTTTTGGGAGTCACGGCTGAGAGAAAAACTTGTAAAGTAAGTGAGTGTTGCGCTAGGCCGCCAGCTAGTATCAACGTTTAAACGTAATGGTATTCAATGTGTCTTGTTGATAAAGAGATTTCGAAGAACTGCTAGAAGCATTTGGATGGCCGATGAGGCTTAAGGTTGCAAATCCTACCCTTGATGTCCAAGAAAAATTTCACAGAGCAGTTCTGAACCTATCAAAAATCAGCTCTAATCTGAATCCACCGGAAGTCTCAGAGTCTGTGTCACACTCGATCGATTCTTCTACAATTGAAGGATTTCCAGAACCGTTACTCCCTATAAAAGTACGATTTGAATGTTCTACATGTATTGTTTATATATATTTCAATTTGTATATTCATATTGTTCATTTAATATTCCTTCCATATAATGATTACTGTTTAATAGTGTTTAATCGTTGCGATTTGTATTGTAAGATAATGATGGGACCGTTAAAGCGTAGATTTCGATTTCACTTCTTCAGTGACAAGCCAACAAGTGAATCATCTAGACCCGATTGGTATTTCTCTCAGGTAGTAATAATCTTATTAATTCAAAATGAATATTAATTGAAGTTGCTACTGGTAAATCTTGTAACAATTTCACTACTTTATATTTCGAGTATAGGTTAAAAATTGGCTATATGAGCTAATCCCATTTGTGCGGACACACTTAGAGCCGGTTTCCGGTTCTGAAGTAGGGATATCTAGTGTGATTGAATTTACTCGATCAGTGTCAGAAATGTTAGTTTTGAAGGTTGATTCACAACTAAACGATGATATCGGGGATGGAGTTTTTGTTAAAATTCTTGAAGAGGCTATATCTTATGAAAACGAAATCCGTGAAGTTGTTGGTGAGAATATGTCCAATACAAAAACTTTCATGCCACCTTTTGTAAACACAGTATTTTCCCGTCCGTACGTTTTGGACAGATGGCTAGCAGTTGAAACAAAGTGTAAGTAGTGTGTTCATTTACCAATAAATAAACTGATTGGCAGGTTCATATAGGTCAGCTATGTCACCCATAAATTAATAATTTGCCTATTCATTCTTAGCCTGTTTAGAGAAATTGGACGAGATGTTTGCTTCCAATTCTGCATGGAATAGACCAGTGGTTCCAGGTCCTCCAGAAATCGTGGATTTATTCTTGGCTGTTGTGCGTTGTGTAACAGATCGCTTTGCTCATCTTCAGCAGCCAGGGCAAAGAATGCAATTTCTGAAACTATTGGTCGATTTGTTAGATGATTTTCGTGTTCGTTGCCTGCAAATGTGGAAAAGCAAAACAGAATTCGATGAATATTTGTCAAAAGATGTCCTAATCGATTATGTCATTGCAGACACTTTACACTTCGTGCAGGACACACTTCATGTATGGGAGGATCTGCCGGTAAAAAATTGTAGACATTCTTTGGAAAAAATTATATAATATTTCATTTTCTTGATGAAAGTTTTTGTTCCCACAGTTTTTCTCATCACTTTCATTTTTCATTGAATCAGTAAACCGAGAGGAAGTGAAGGCAATGAAGGAACTCGGCTCGTATGATGCATCTAGTTTCGAAAGTGTGTCGGATAGCTTGGACGGAGATAATAATACAATCATTGGCAGTCCATCCAAAGGATTGTTTTCCAACGTTTGTAACCTTTATACTTGCCTTGGAGATGAAATACTAACTAAATGGTGCCAAAAAGTTATTGGAAGGATGAAGGAAGAGATACAGTCTTATGCGAAACAAAAATGGCAATCATATGATAATACTGATCCTGTTGAAACTCTAAGTGAAAAACTCCTACTACCTCTTCAAGCTCTCAAAGACATCGGGAAAGCTGTAAGCAGTTCCATGGATTCTAGATTGGCTGAGAAGTGGCTGAAAAGGCTAGCAATTCGAGTCGATGATGTAAGTTTTAATTATTAGATATAAATTCTAAGCTATTATTTATTATAAAATAACCATCAGAACATGGTAAAAATATTATTTCGTTGACGTTTTATAATTTTCTATGTCCTTAAAGATGCTGATGGAAACTGTGATACTCCCAAATAGATTTTCCTGTTCGGCTGTGGAAAAACTAGGCTTTGATTTGACCAATGGTATTTTCCAAACATTTGCGGATAATGGTGTCAATAAATCCTTATTCCTTGGATGTCTATGCTCAGCGATGAAAATCCTAGAAATGAGCACTGGGGAAGCAATGCTTTTGTATGATACACTAATGAATGGAAGTTTCGAAGCTCATGAATTAGCACTTACGGAGCTGGGCATATCAATATGTCAGTCGGAAGTGATTAAAATCCTGAGGGGACGGTGTGATTTACATCTCTAGTAATCATTACATAGTTTGTACATTTTTAAAGTTCAGAAAGAAATTGTTAAATTTAGCTTTATGATTGTGAACCTTTGGTGCCTAAAAAGTAACTCAAAAAAGCTATGTGATAGTTAAAAAATAAATTATTTATTTTTTGCAAGGACGAGTAATAAAACTTCATAAAATAAACATTCGATTATTTCCTAGTCATAGTAAATCAGTTAAGTATTAAAAATCAATCTGAGTGACCTTCCTCAGATTAGAACTGAGAAGCAGAAGCTAAAATCATACTTAAAATTAGGTAAGACCTTAATGTTTCCGGAAATAATTAGAAAATTATTCTACATTCTAAAAGTCTCATGAGCTAGATCATTTGTATCCTGTAATTTCATATATTTTTTAGGACATTCAGCTTAATTTCTGAATTTGAACATGTGAATAAATACATTCCGAGCTCTAATGACATACGTTTTGAACAGGATCAATTGGACTATAGAGATTATATGTTCCCTTAGCTAGGGTATCACCGTTAGAAATATTTGAGGATTCCATATTTTCCCTACATTCCATGCTTTTCTTCGGACTGTTCCGCACATTTTTAGTTTCAGGTTCCTCTGGTGTTTTTGACCCCACAAAAGAGGCAGGATCATGGTTATCCGTATTAGAATTTTCCCCTGCAGATTTGCAGTAAGAGTGTTCCATGCGAATATCCTAAAGAAGGAAATACATGCATTGATTGTTAAACTGATTTCTGTTTTTGGATGATATGATATGAAGCACATTTATACACCTTGCTTTTCATGTTACTGTTTTTGTGAGCCCCAATATAAAAATTAAATAGATGGAATTTATAAAATTCAAGGGATGGTTTATTATGTATGACTTTTAGTACAATAATTGCAAAGCCGTGATTAAAAAACAATACTGGTATTATAAGGAGACACTGAATTTTAAACCTACTCACGCCGTGCAACATTGACGAATTAAACTATCTTGGATTCAATCAACCAGGTTCATTTAAAGTTCTTCCAGTTGGAATCGATTTAAATCAAATCAAAATTACAATGATAAAAAAATTTCTTTTTGAATCACAGAAAGTTTTGAAATTAAGTTTATCTTTATCGTTTACTTTAATTAACAAATTTCTACGCTAGAATAAAAGGACTCATTGTCATATCACCGAGTGAAAAAACAGTCATTAAAATCCCTATAGGGAAAAAAATTCCCAAGAGTTAGGTCACTTTTGTCACAGAAACGCTATCTACTATTCTAAACTAGAATAGTTAACAATCAACAAAAATTAACATTTGAAAACATCAATACGTGGGCAAAAAACAACCTCGTCTAGTAGTTTGATATGCGATTTTAGTATTTTATCACTGTTTTGGTAATTTGGATCAAGTACTCACCCTAAATTGAGACTCCTGCTTCAAAGTACCGTCTTCACTATCTCCAGTGAGTTTCACCTTCTTCAATGGCGAATCTTCAGGCTCGGGTATCTCGGTTATAAAGCCGTTGCAGTTCATATCAACATTATGGTGCATGTTTTCATCCCCCACGTTGTCTACAAATGATCCAAGCGAATGCAAAGCAGTCCAATCTGAAATAATAGCAACTCAGAATAAGTAATGTCACCAAGAAAACCGCACACCGAATCTAGATGGATTAAAAAGTTACCTATCACAAGATTTTCCTCCTCCATACATACTTCTTCACCCACTTCAACATTGCTTTGAACAAACAATTCTCTATTTAACCCAATAGCAAACATTCTATACCCTAACTCAACGACTTTCCTCTTTTTTGATTCCTGAAACTTTTGCTTAGAGGATTCTTCGGCGTTCTCCTGGGTTACGATAGGAGAATACTCTTCAAGCACATGTTTATTCTGCGAGACGTTTTCAGCAATGGGTTCAGTGCTCATTCGACTGCAAGCAACAAAATTCGACGAAATGCTGGTATTGGTTTCTACCTCATCATTGACTATTGGAATAGGAGGTTTTTTATGCACAGGTTTCTTTTTGGAAATTACTCCTCTTCTCCATCTTGACGCTTTAAAATGCTTTGGTTTTCTTTTTTTCGGGATTATATTCACGGATGAAGGAACGTAAGTTTTTTTGAGCATAGGATTCTTCTTAGGTTCAAGTGAATTAACCGGTACTTTATGTTTTAATGCCCTCATTCCAAGCGATGGATGCATTGGACCCTGAGAGTTCCTAATATGAATTTCCAGCCAATCTACCAGGTTCACTTGAACGGTCAGACCCCTCCAGTCAGGTACGATAACAGAACCACTTTCTTGAAACCCCGCCATTTTATCTTGAGTGTAGGGAAAATAGTTAAAACAAGAATTACTGATCTTAACTTTTCTGAGATCGGTTGATACATCTTCCTGTAACATTTTCGGTGCACGAAAATGTGACGTTGCAGAAAACGGTTTCCCAATTTGTTGTTGCTGACTCTTTAAATTAGGCGATGGATATGGTACAAAGAATTCAGGCCTACGCTTAATTTCTTTCAGTTTTTCTCTCTGGGTCTTCAGTCTTTCTTCTTTGGCTGTATGAAAACATTTTTTGTTAAATAGATATCTCAAAAATTGTAACTATTGATAGAATACATTTACAAACAAGTCTTTAAAATAAAAAGTTACTCTTTATTTCCACGTCCAAGCAGGGATCACAGGCCCAGTTATCCGCAGTTTTTAGTTTTCCACATTGACGGTGAACCCCTGCCGCACCACAAATCCGACATCGAGCCAGTATAAAACCTCTGAATTCATAATTTAAACATCAATCCGACAAAATCTTTTGATCCAGATCAAAAATAGTAACAAGACATCTGGGAATACCCCTTTGAAGCATTGTACTCTCGTCCTTTACTGCATCCACAAATAACGGCATCACATTTTGCATACTCAAATAAAAGTTCTTGAAACGCATTCGGCTCTCGTTCCCATGAAGCATCTCTGTAAAAATAATTTCAAATTTTATGCCACAAATTGTATTTCGGCAACTAATATTGTCGAATTCTAAACTCACTGCTCTGGCACAAAAATCCCCAAGCTCCTCATCTCATCAACGAAGATCTTCATTGAATTACACATTGGACACTAATAGAAGAATAGTATAACATTAATATATTAAATAACAAGACTTGATTCCAGAAATATTACGGATGAACAAATAAATAAATGGACACTAATCAACATTTAGAATTGAAAACCGTATAAACACAGTGCACATAGATTTTGCATACCTTGAAAAAGTAACCGGCATTCAGTGCCATTTTCTGTAAAAATGAAATTACAGTTATTTTCAATTTAGTGCTACTAAGATATACCGGCAACAATTAAATTATTTTCACCTTTAAACATTCTTTATGAAAGACAGCACCGTTGCAACAGTTTGCCATTACAGGATCATCTGCATGAGTAACTCGTGACATACAAATAGGGCACTTCCAGTCTTTGTATTTCACAAGGATCACTTGAGGTTTTGAGTGACTGCTACAGAACGCTCTGAAATCCAAATTTTAACATACAATTCTAAATATTAGAGTATTTTAAGTGCTATTTTAAACCTACTCATACTGTCCGAAGAATTGAAAATTAACTCCATTCTTGAGCCCACATGTAAAATGGAACGCTTTGGCACATTTTTTTCTGCAACAACCTACCGACGCACCATAAGTTCGACAGAATGCGCAGCGCTATAGAACAAAAAATATCGTTATCTTAGTTTTCAAAATTTGACTATTTAACAACTTTTAATGTTCTTAAAACGCTTACAAGTCGTCCCGCCCGCCTCATCTCCTTGTACATATCCTCAGCCAGAAAGCCCAAGATACCCTCCTCATCTCGTCCCTTTTGCTTTAGAGCGGCTGAAAATAACTGAATAAAGAACACCCAATATTGGAAGCGTTTTTGAGAACAGCAACAAGTATTTACGTATTTACGTACATTAATTTGCTGCAATGACTTACAACTAAAAGCGCCATTTTATTCCTGTCCTGTCTAACCTTTCTCCTTTATAGCATAATAAGCTATCATAACTTTTTATTCGTTTCCTTACCATACAGTAATAGTGACAGGCGGTACCATCCCTGGCATATATGGGTCCCAAATTGATCTCATCAATCGTAGGCGACTTACAGAACACACAGCACACCGTATTGTCTTTGTTAGATATCGTTTCCAACGGCATCACGGCAACTCGATCTGAAAATATTAATCGACATACAATATTATAAATAAATTTTTAGCCCGACCCACGGGTTGTCTCCGTCTGTCTGTCGATAGGAAGTACGAGATCGAATATGGGCATGCAAACAATAAATAATACGATTTTTCTAAATCACACAAGCTAATCAAAAGTAAGTATAAATATAGGACAGATGAAAGGGTAGTTTTCTCATATCAACAATCGACGGTACACACTTTAAATGTGGTCGCCACGTTATGTATTTTGGTCGCTTAATAAAACCATTGAACTTGAATTTGAACTTAAACTAGAATAAAATACAGCATATTTTGCACAAACCTCAGAAATGTACAGATTGCAATGAAACGAAGCAAATGGCTAGATTGGACTCAAAGAAAAATTGTCTAGGTCTGAAGTATTAACAATTATATAGCACACCGACATGAATTGATCATGAACTATTCTGTCGGATTGCGGAACCAACAGCTCTCCTATACAAGTCCTAGCCCTAGCTAGTTCGTTTGTCAGTCAAATGGAAGATACGAAAGAGAAAATTGTGAATCAACCTCGACCCTATCCGTGGCCTAGATCATTCTAAAGGGAATAGTTTTTTGTATAAAACCTGGTCCGTCGGAGTTGTTAATTAAAATTACGGGGTAAGTACGAGCTATGATAATTAAAAATTATGTTGTGAAAAATATTAAAAACTCTGCCTCCTTTAGGTGCAGAGAAGGCTTCAGCCCGCCAAAAAAAAACCCGAGTATGGAATGAGCTCGAGTTGGAGTTGAAGCCCAAGCGGTGCGGACAGACGGCAGGCAGAAAGGATCCAGTTCAACAAATCCTATACTACGAGGCCTTTAATTCCCATGCACATTGCCCCATACTCTCTTGCAATACACGTCCGAATCGAGGGATTTTGTTTCCGAAAATACTTACAAGCCCAATAATGTTTCCAATTCATGTCACCATAATCGTATGGAATATATGTGAGTCAATGTGTCCAGGGAAATGCGAGCTTCTATGGGAAATAAATTATTGGAATTTCGGGATGCGGGTGGGTCAAGGGTTTCTTTATAGGATTTTAACATGTATGTGAAGTTGGAACCGGTTCCATCGGCGGTGGCGACTGCGAATTACACCACGCCGAAAAGGTCTGTCCGTCTGTCCGTTCTGAGGAAATCAATAAATGTCCCTTAAATAAATGTACCTAGAGCCCCTTAATTTGAAATGCAAGTTCCAGGTGCATTCATTTATAGAGCACCCAGAACTTTTATTTCAAATTAAGGGGCTCTAGGTGCGTTTATTAATTTCGTCAGAACGCTACTTTAGTTTGGTTTGGAGTGAAGTGTGCCGGATTTTGGCGAAAAATTGGGCGTGGTGTAATTCGCAGTCGGTCATCGGTGCTGCCGATAGAGCTGGTTCCAACTTCACATACATGATTTTAACGCTGGTTTTGGAGGGAACAATACTTTCTATCGCATGTTAGCCAACAAACAAAGGCCTCCGTACTCCGTGGATTTTCTTTTGGTTTTGTTCTAGGCGAGGCGTATGAATATAATAATAAAAACTATTTTTATGAAAAATATCGAGAGAAAGGAATCGGCAATCGTGCAATCCGTTACAGTATTGAAACACCATCAAAATTGAATGAAACCAAAGTTTTCGACTCATAAAATTATTGAATTATGCAATTATTGCAATTAGAAAATAATAAAGAACGTGAGTTTATTCGTGTTTCACATGGTTCATTAATTTACATTAAATCTGGCGTAATTGTGTTTTCAAATATTTTTTCAAAAAGGACCCTTAAGTGATTTGCAGTTATCGGTGTGACGGACAGGACACTGCTGCTGTTATTCCTTTCTAACATCCTACATTAATGAATTTGAAATTTATTAAAATCTCATTTTGAGCTAAATGACTCGATGAAGAACAAATGTCTCTTTTCAGAAACTTCCATATGCTTTTCTTTTCCATACCTCATCAAAAAAATTTAAAAAAAACTTTCACAAACCTACTTTGATTAGAACATGTGATGGTATGCATTCCATGAATAAATTCTCCATGGAAACCTCTAGCACACACACACCAATATAGAACTGTAACAAAAAAGTGAGTGGAGGTGATTTTGCAAGTAAAAAAAGAAGGATCGGATCCAGACTCTATCCAGGCCATAGTCGGTGCATATTTTTGGCCAAGAGGAAAAGGAAATTTGCAGCTCGGTAAAGATTTTTTTAAATCTCTTAAAAAACTTGCCATACTCAGAGACATCCATGAATATCAATCATGAGAAAAATTATCGTTGAATAATGAACATCTTTCCTATTACAGATTCCACTACTGATTGAGACAGAAATCAAAATTGGAGGTAAATCGTGATCCCTTATCAAAAACTGGACAAGATATTTTTTTAGCATATAATAAGGAATGAGAATCGAAAATGCGATTTCATTTGGCAAGCTCTTGACTTGTTTATTCACTCTTTACATGTTTCCCCACAGAAGCAGAAGAAAGAAGAGGAGAGGGTGTTGGATGTTCATCCGTTATTTAGTTAGGTTGTAGGTGAGGAAGATTGCAAAAGCAAATAGTATTTTTTACTGAAAATCCGTTGCACGGTTCGTCCTCTGTTGATCTTTAGTTCGTTGGTTCATTACTTAAAAGAGGTAACGCTGTTCTTTTACATTACTGCACCTTTGGTTTTATTGGACCTGAATCATGCCTGAATGTTTGTGTTTAAATCATACGTTAATTCTACTTCCTATTCCTGTGTACTGCTAAGCATACAACTTAACTAAAAAAAATGAATTTTTTTCGCTGCCCTGTGCGCGACCATATCTTGACGTTAACATTAATTTCCGTACATTCTGAACGTTTGATTTACTTTATTTCTCGGAAATCTTTTGCCTCCACACTTCTTCCAACTTCCAGCCTAAAGACTTCTTGTCAGTTTTTGTTCGCTGTTAAGTGTTAGTTAGGAAGGACAGTGATTTTGTTCGCTAACAATGACCATCTGTACCTTACGAATATATAAAATTCATTGTTGCTGCCCACGAATACATTAAATATAGATTCTCGCTATAGCTTACTTAACCGCTATACCGCGCAGTTGGGCGACTTTTCATAGTGTTCATATTTTTTGTGTACTCAACGACTCATATTTGCTGACACATTGCTTGTATTTTAAATATTTTTGAAATTGTTTCGCTGCTGTAAACGTTCGGTAAATGCGATCAATTTTTCGCAATTCGTAACTAAAGCATACAGGGTGCGGAGAGTCTGTAAGACACAAGTTGCAAAGACTGGCTTGTTACTTCTACTGTGTACTGACTACTGACTGACTAACTGAGATCTTAAGAATAGAGTAAAGAAGGACGGCAGTTTTACCTTCTCTCGATCTTCTTATATTATTGGCCGACAGTATCTCTTGTGGTTCTGAATGTTCTTCTGTTCGTATTCCCTCTAAGCAGTTATTTAAATACGTTTAGTTCGAGTCTCTGTCTGTTTTGTCCCTGAGTATTTTCTTTCTGCATTTGCTTGCGCTCTATAGGCTCTATCCCATGTTGTTATGCATGTGGATTTGTGGATGAGCTCTCAAACAAAAATAGGATTCCTTCCCTACCCTCGCTAGTCCATTCCATCAGTTATACAATTTCAGCACTTGCTCTTTGTCATGTCTGAGTGATGGATCTCTGTGTTGCAAAACCCCTGTGACTTTTCTGTACGTTTTCAGTCATTTATTTAGTTTGTTAGGAAGTTTTTACATTTTCTATAAAAAATATTATGACAATATAAAAATATATTCATATTGCATTGATTTGCCCTGTCTGACTTGGAGGGAAAATTGAGGTTTGTAATTTTTCTCTTTCAGAATCATGTGGAATTTCAGCAGGATTTTCGCCGTTTAGATTTCGTGATTCCAGTCACTCAGTCACCCAGTAATTTAGTTTCCCTAACAACGACTCTGTCGGCTGTGATTCCATTTTCAGAATTTACAAATCTCCTGTTGAACTCATTCCTCATCTTCTCGGTTTTCTAATCTGGCTGGACGATTTTCCCCGAAAATTCTCAAGTCCCAACGGTGAACGAACTCATCTGCTCTGATTTTCAAGTTTGTATCAGTTCACAGTTCGGTCAGCTGAAGAAAGATCAACAGTCAACCTCAGTTTTGGGGTGCTTCCGTCCATTCATAATATTCTGTAGAAATTGCGAGCGATATTGAATCTACAAAATCTGAATTTCGATTTTCGACTGATCTCTTCTCCACGCCGATATTCAACATGATTGCCTACTTATTCTCCAAGCTGATTACGTAAGTTGAACATGGAACTTTTATTATTATTTTCTGGTCAATATTGTGTTAGAATTCCAAAAGTGTCAGTATTTCCATCTTAGGCACACAAAGCACAAGGACGAGGGTAATTGTTTTTAAAGTAGTAGATGTCATTGAACTCTGATGTTGGTATTTGCTGCAACGTGTGACGGAATAATTTACAAAATTGGTTTGCTTTGTTATTCTGCGAAATTTTAGATTCAAGTTACATGAATCATGAATTAGTTAACTTTGTTTCGATTTAATCTTAACCAAGAAACACGAAAGTTGAAACCGTTGTATGTTAAGATTTTGAACATAGATGATTGCATGACTATTTTGAATTCATTCTATCTTTGTGGTTGATAGAGCATTTAATTTACCGGTATAAGTTGGTTAACTTATACCGGTAACTTAATGTATTCATCGCATCAGAAATATAGATAGGTTATAGGTTGACACTAATCTCAATATTGACACCCCAACATTTTTCGTTTTGTTATTTGTTATAGTTATTTGAACGAGAGCTGAGAGTGGCGAAAGCGTAATTAATTTCCAATCAAATATGGCAATTCCTTTATTTTATTCATAGAAATTATTTGGTAGAAAAAAGTTACTCGTTTTCCCATAGTGGCCTTATTGACAGCCCACAACTTCCATACATAACAATAATTTATTCCGGATCGTCTTTATTGGTACAACATGAAATCCATTATTTTCACAGTTAACAGATGACATTTATTGGATAGAAAGCATTATGCATGCGGGATTGTAGATTCATGAATCTGAGTAAATTGCTCTCCCCCCAGTCTTTCGCTTCATGTATTTTTCCGTGTCCAGAGGCAGTTCCGGTATGAATTTAACAAGTTGAAATGGGCAAATTTGATTCGAATCGTAGCATCATTATCCATAAAAAAAACCTCGGTGCATTGTCTGGAAATGATTATTGTTAGCAGCACCAGCACCGCAATAGCAAATTTGTGCTCAGGCTATAAACTAATTAATGAATTATTTTTTACCTCAAACTATTTTTTAATGATATGGTAAAATAAATGTGCAGATAGTGAGATAAACTTACTCAATGTTTCAAGTTGTATCTTCTCTTCATGATTCCTTGACAACGTTCGTCCTCTTTATATGGTTACGACAAATGAATTATTTTTAACGAAATAATTATTTTGAATCGCTGTACCTCTAGGTGGCCAACGTAGTAAAATTTGTTAAAATATTTCAAATTTTATGAATGAAATCTAAAAATTAAAAAGGTTGTTGCCATGCATTTTTTTCAAAAGTTCAAAAAGTTGTTTGTTTCAAAAAATGCTTCGTTTGTCGTAACCTTATAAAGGAGGAAAAGGGTTCAGAAATCTTGTCTTCTCTTTGGTGATGCTAGGATTAGGAATTCGAATGACTGTGATTTTATGTTTTATGCATATAGAATCGGGTTATTCATATTTTTGGTTTTCCATATCTTGATATGACATTGGCATAGCATGACCAACACATCTTCTAATAAGCGTCTATTGTCTTTTACCACTGGTCAATAGAGTGGGATTTTGCTTTTGTAGTCCATTGCCACTAAAGGGAAATAGGATTGAGGGATTGAAATTAAAACGAATCTTCTAGACTACTTCTGCTAGCAGCTAGAGAAAAGTAACAGGAAATTCATTTATGTCAATATTTTAATGTTACGGTTTACGGTCCGTTTCGTCAGTTAGATGTGTTTTAGTTGGCGTGTAATTTTTTGTGGTAAAATGTGGAGGGTGTATTCATTTAATTTTTATCATTCATGGATGCACATATATAGTAATTGTATTTTTCTTCAGGCAAGTCTATACGAGTTACGAGTAGGTTTCCAAATTTGGGCAATCCCATGTAAATGATCTTGTGTTCTAAAGGCCGAGGCCAAAGTAGTACAGCTAATAATAAGTGATATTAGTACGGTCAGAGCTTAAGAGCAAAACGATTTTCGTCGTATTCAGGTAGCTTATCTAAAGTCATTCAACGTTTTCCTGCATGTGATGTAATTCAATGTAGTGTAACCTAACCTTTAGATCTATCAATTTCAATACAAAATACAATGCTGT
Organism: Agrenia bidenticulata; assembly: GCA_034694785.1. Classification (NCBI taxonomy): domain Eukaryota; kingdom Metazoa; phylum Arthropoda; class Collembola; order Entomobryomorpha; family Isotomidae; genus Agrenia; species Agrenia bidenticulata. The sequence goes on from JAQFYM010000344.1 coordinate 49,621, forward strand.
CTTGACATTGAATTTAAAGAAAGTCATACAAAATATTCAGCTTGAGAGGAGACTCTTAATACTCTCTTGCTTATAAATTATAATTGATAGAAGTTGAAGGTATACCACTGTCAACTACAACTACTACTGACTTCCATTTTCGTATCCATACGTGGGCATCCAAGTATGTTAAGACCTTCCATGCTTTATGAACAACTAGCATTTTGCATTATGAGACGAGGGACTACTGATACTGATGCCTATAAGTCCATAATAGAAGCGAAATATTGTCAGTTAACTTGAAATCAAGATGACCTCGTACAATATTATAGGAATATGCCAAGAGTGTTGCTGATCACAGTTGAAAGGCTGGGACTGGGTGTCTCCTGCTTGAAACTTTAGAGCAACATGCGGAAACAGACTTTCAACAGCTACGGTGAACTTTTTTATTCTTCGATTAAATTCATAATTGTTTTTTTTCTATGCGGGGTTTAATGGGAAGAGATGTGAATTTAATGTCATGACTCATTTGAGGACTGGCATGGCTGATTTATTCTCTAATGCGAGTGTTTGATGTATTTTAAATTAATGCTAATTAAAGAATTACAAAAATTACATTGACAGAGCAAGTCAATTACAAATGCTGTTTCACTGCCCTATACCACTGGAATAGTTACTACTGTTTTTAAATTACTACGGGACATGGATCAACTGTGTCAACTAAAGTCAACTTCTTATGTTAAATTTTGATGATAGGAAATTAATTAATTAGCCAGAAATGTCATGAATCGATAAGACGAACAGTTAATGGATAAAACCGGTGATTTGTTTCTGATTGTTTTTTGAGTATTTAAAAAAACTAATTGCTTGTTTTAGGATGGTGTACGGCATGCTGTACCCTGCCTATTGCTCCTACAAGGCTGTGAAAACCAAAGATGTGAAAGAATATGTTCATTGGATGATGTATTGGATCGTGTTTTCAATCTTCAGCTTTTTTGAAGTCTTTGCTGACACTTTCATCGGTTGTTGGTGAGTTTAAAAATTAACTTTGCAAAACATTTTTGAATAATAAATTGAATACTTATTGCATGCGGTTTTATGTTTAGGTTCCCATTCTACTACGAGCTTAAAATTATATTCATGGTCTGGATGCTGTCACCAACTACTCGGGGAGGTAGTATCCTGTACCGTAGATTGATCCATCCTTCCCTCACTCGCCATGAGCCTGTATTTACTTTAAATTTTCATTTGTTTCAATTAATGGTCGAGATTAAAAATCTATACTTTAAACTTAATCATTCGTATTTGTGAATTTATAGGAAATCGACGCGTACCTCGCTGAGTTTAAGCTTCGCACTAGCAGCTTGCTTGTTCAATGGGGCTCCAGAGCTTTTAGCTACATCACCGAAACTTTCATGAGCACGATGCTTCGGGTAAGTTCTCTCCTCTTGTGTTCGAAGTTATCAAAAAGTCCTCCATGTGCGACATAATTGGCTGCGATTTTATAGATTGATGAGCTATCTGATGAAGAACACATAGAAATTTACGGTCACAACAAAATTGTCCCTCAACTAACTCAAGATATCAAACCAATCCTTCCTACTCCTGTCCCTGAGGTTTCATACTTATCAAGGAATGATTTAGAGTCAGAGGTTCCTCGTCTCCATCCTAATTTTTAAGAATGATTAATCCTAAGCTATATTATTTAATTGCAAAGATATTTTGTAATGGATGCACCCAAAATTTAAAATTTCCTCAAACTACCTTTAACTCTAACTCGAATTTGAATCCCTCTAAATACATGCCCTCAATATCTTACAATTTGAAATAATGAGCTATTATTTTGGCATTTTGGGAACTTAATGCAAATCGTTAGACAGTTTAAAAATCATCAATGGGTTTATTTTGCATTGACACTTTTTTGTACTTCGTCTAATTTTCGGATAATTTTCTATTTACACATTTAAGGCAGGTACGGGGGAGTATCGATTCTTGAACAAGGTCACCAAGGCTTACAGTTTCGAGAATATTGATCAGCCAGATCTGAATAGAAATAATCAACCGAAACGAGATTTCAGCCCTGGTAAATTCAGATTATATTTAATTACAAAGATAATTATTCTTAGAGGAGAAATCAATTATTTTTATTGTATAGGTCAATCTGAGGAATCAGATCCTGATTATAATCCATATTCGGAACATAACATTCAAGCTGCTATGCGACAGAGGTAATACTATGCTTTTTGTAATTATTCAAAACTATTTTTCGCTTTGCATATGAAAATGATATTGCGTTTTTAGGAGTCGTTATACTGCTGATACAATGAGGTATGGATCAGTAGATGACAACTTAGAACAGTTCGCGGATGTATCTAATCAGCCGTTCCAAATCATGGATATCAGTGGAGAAGATGAGTCTCAAAAGCAACCTAAGTCTCGTGTCAGCTCACGAAAGAAGAAAGAGGTACAAGAAAATTAATTTAAACCTTAGTATATGAACTCACGACCCGCGTACGCATTTTTAATGCTAATCGAATTCATCCGAAGAGGCAGTGGCTCTGTAAGCCTTTTTCATTAGTAAAACCCTTGAAATGCGTAGGCGATTGTAAGTTTAGTGGGTATTTAAAGGTTGTAATAAGATAATATTGGGTTTCATATGACATGGAAGTTCGGAAACTTCTCTGTGGTAACAGCACAAGATATATCCATGCCACTAGTATTTGGTTGGTATCCCCCAAACATCAGCTCTCCATTAATGTCCTCTGCGTATCCACGTCAAGATTTTCCTGAGATATCGTTTCCAATGCATAGCAGAAATGATTTAGCGTTTTCTCCAGCACAACTTCCATGGTTGACCAATTTTGAGAAAGACTCTGGCTCAAATTTTGACGCAGTAGAGTATGCGGACTCGACTTCAGAAAAAGAAGTTGAAAAGGATAGTTTCTTTGACTGTGAAAGTGAGGATGGTCAGAATTCTAGTGGTTTAAAATTAAAAGCTGGAGGAAAGGAAGAATTGTTTCTTGAGCCTAGTGTAAAACTGGTATCTAAGACAGTACTAAAGGAATTTGATCAACCCGATGTAAAAATAAGGTCGAAGTCAGAGTTGGCCACTGACAGGTCACACTCACGGAATTCACTATCCCCTAGTCAATCGAAAGTTGCGAAGTCGAGAGTGAAAAAAAGTTTAAGTAATAGTGACATAAAGATTACGAAAGCACCTATCTTATCTTCCTCGTCCTTCCGGAGGGTTTTCAGCCCCTTCTCTTCTGCAGCCCCTGCTTCTAAATCGAAAAGGAGTGGAAGTGGTAGCAGAAGTTCTAGTACTATGAGCTTGAACGTGGAGAAAGAGAAACCCAAATAAACTTTAATTTTAACGGTATCGTAGAAGTGTCAGTATTTTTCACTTTATTTGTTTCCGAGATAGTATGGTTGATTAAAATCGATGAACTTTTTCAATTTTTTAATATTGCTAAACCCAGTTTACCTAACCGTGTTCAAAATGTGACTTTTAGCATGACCTACCTCGTATACCAATTTTACTTTAGCGTGAGCGTGAAAAATGTCATTTCGAACTGAAAGTTATCGACATAAAGTATAGACTAACTATGACTAAAATTGTTGTTTTGTCTCTTTTGTGGAATTTCAACTAATAAACGTAATTTCTGTTTCAGGTTAACGTTTATGGAACCGTTCCTCGTGCCACAAGAGCGAAAAAATCGACGAAATGATTCGTATTCGAAATACTTCACCTACTCTGTCTAGCAGCCCTACCTCCGTCCTTTCAAGTGCCTTTCACGTGAAAAACTGTTAAGCATAAAAATGCAATGGTAATATTACCCACTTAGACTGTGTCGACGTACATGTGATACTTGTTACTCTTTCTGAATCTAATCTAACAAAAACTAATTATTATAATATTTCACTCGCCAATGATGTACCCTTCTGGGAAGCAGTGAATAAACGGTCTCAATTGTAAAATGTTGCGTTTAAACTAAACTAACACTTTTTCCTAACCCCTCTGCTTCATTGAACTGGATATATACAATAACTGATTAACTACCAATTAATCTGCCAAAAACGATAGGTTGCACCAGTGTTGTAAGTTTTAACTTTTTAACCACTTGCATTAACGTTAACAGTGTATTAAAATAACATTGCTTTGATAGCTCGAACCTTAGATAAGCTTGCTTTTATCATTAAATTCCATACTATCTGTAGTCTGTAGTAGCGAGGATAAAATTTACTGATTTAGAAACTGGGTGGTTTTAGAAACGCGCTAAAATTGACTGGGGCTTATGCATCTGGAAGCAATTTATAGGAAACAATTACAAATAATCAACCCATAACTTCATAACGCCCGAGAACAGTCTTATCGACATGCTAGTCGACATTATTATGTGAAGAAATAGCCTTTCCTAATCAAACTTCAAATCCTATTTGAATGAGCTAGTCCAACTTCGTTAAAATGTATGCAGATCTTCGTAATCTAATCATTATATTCATTTTGATCCATTGTATTAATTAATGCCCAAGCTCGTTTGAATTTAAATCGAGTGAAGCGTAAGTGGATTTGGAAAAGTTTGGAGTTAAGTATCCCATTGAACTGCATCTACTTTGCATATTAAATGACATTCATAATTGAAGCTTTGTTTACTTGCCATGCCTTGTATATGTGCATCTTTTATCTTCGGGGAAATATAAACAATTGTAGATGAATACTTTTCTCAGTTATCCGCCATAGTTAACTTGTATCATTGAAAGACAATTATTTTCCCATCCCCAATCCCGAATAGAAATTTGTGTATCCGTTTTTATATGACATCTAGTATAGCTAGTAAAAACAATCATGTAAATCTTCCCATTATGAAGAAATCCCATGTTAAAATAGAGTAAAATTACATAAATGCCTACGAAATTAACTGGAAAGATTTTAAATATGCGATAAATGTATGATCTACACATGAAATATAAGAATAATTTATATCGAGAAATAAACCCTTTAAAGATAAGCTCTTGTCTCTAAATTTGCATTTAATATTTATTTTCCTTTAAAAAATCATGGAGAAAGTTCCTGTCCTACCTACAACAGACTGAAGTTTTTTTAACTGTTTCCAACCGAACAACGTGCCTGAACATTTTTCGCGGTCACAACCTTCAAGAAGGTCGAATAGATTCTGGATAGAGAAAGTCAGAGACATGCTTTCTATTAGAATTTAGTGAAGATGGGATGGCATTGCGTGTTTGTCGGGTTTGATGAACCTATAATGAGTAGGTAGTCCATGCGGGCATGGTATAACTTGTCTTAGCCCAAGTTTCAAGCCTCGTGCTATATACTCGTGTGTTTGTGGGCTATTGACCTCTATTTTGGTATTGAATTTGCCAAAGGTTTGAGTCCGCTGAGCAGATGTGGAATACTTATATTGTGATGACATCGAGCTACTTGTATCTGCCAAAATATTTCTGAAGGTGAAAGCCACTTGCGCTTGCTCCACTTACAGGCATTAATAATACGGTGCGAGGAGGGTAGAAACAGTTGAATGGCTTTAAATGATACTATCAATGTCAAACCAGTATTTAAATCCTCCAGAGTAATCCACACTTTCTGCAAGATCATTAATCATTTGAGAAAGTCATTTAATTTATCGGAACAACCGCTTCTTTCTATATAGATGTAAAACGACTGCCATAAATCAAATCTGATCTCAAAGTTACAAAAGAAAAGGGTCCGTAACTGAAACGGTAGTTGATACTTTGATTGTATCGAATCGAGCAATCGAAGATTGAGGCAAACTTAACTTTGAGTTCATGAGTTTATTGCCATCATCTATGAGAAGGACACCCTGCATGAGGAAACTGTGTATAGCTTCATAGCTCTAGCTGTACAAGGTTGAATATAGACTTACAACTTATGTATTTTACAGCCTGGGAAAAACCTTGTGAGTATGACTCAACCAGAATCTAGAATATCAAACCCTGCTTTCCCTTGGACTTTCTTTCATCATGTTGTAGGCGAGGAGTTCTTGTTTCCCAGTTGATTCCAGCAAGGACGGATGTATTTTTTAAGTTCGATTTAACGTTTATATTCTAAGTGTGCAATACACTCCAGTGAATAGTCCGCCTTTTGATATTCCGTGTGTGAGTGTGTTTTCGAATAAAGAAAATTCTGCGAGTTGGAGTCTTCCAAGTTAAAAGTGTGAGTCGATAGGCCTTGTTGACGAAATGAACGTGAGTTTGGTATTAATTATTCAGAACCTTAGTCCATTTAGAGTCTTGACATGCAAATGAGAGGAACAAGGACTGAGTTACAAGTTTCCCTTGTCAAAGTGAATATTTAGGGGATTCCCTTTTGAAATAATAACAAGTTGCAAATACTTACACTTACAACAAGCCAGCATTATTTATTTCTACCATCGTCCGGCAAGCTGGTACTGATCTTGCCTGCGGTTACATTATCGTGATATCCTCTCTAAAAATCAATACGTTTACATCAGCTACTCCTTCTATCAGGCTTGTATTCTTGAGTATTAGGAAAGTAAAAGATTTTCCCTTTCAATAATTTCCCCAAGATTTCCTTGATAGCTTCTGCAAATTTCGAATTGGTGAACTTGTAGGAACATTGTGACTTTAGTCTTCATTGTTAGCACCTACTACAATTACATATACTACTACTGCTTATTTAGTACATGAATACAGTACAACCTGAATGCACGCTCCAATTTTTATCCAATAAAGTTGAAAAAGTACGTGACACGAGACAAATTCAGATTTAAAAATGAATAAATACATTTAGATTAGGGAAGAAATCGTAGGTGCTATATTGTATGTTCAAATAAATAAATAAGAAATGAATAACGACATAAGCCCCAGTATAATAAATAGATCAAGAAGATGATTAAATTTAAAGAAAACATTAAGAACACCCAGACGGAACTCTCATCCGTTTTATGACGATGACATCCTATTTAGCATATGATAGACATATTATTTAACACAAGTAATAGTTCAGTGTTCCTTGATCCGGGATTGATTGTAATATTATAATAAATCCTGATTCCATATAAATTCGGATCAACTCATCCCTGCCCGTCTGACGAAGATCGGAAGGTAATGTTGCTGTTAAAGGCAGGTAAATATTAATTGGATAACTTATTGGAGACAAGTAACATTGAGGTCTATTAGGTTCCAGTTCAAGTTCATGCCATTCATAATCTAGCACTTTGCAATATTTGTAATTGTAATGAACTTTATCACAACTTTCAATTATTGTAGTACTGACTGCATAGATCTTTACACAGCCTCCCGTTGAGATGTCCTCAACAACGAAGCTATGAAGTCAGATCTTGTCCTTGCTTATGCAAAAGTTAAAAACTGCAGCAAGGTATCGCTCCAACCTTGTGCTTTTGTTTACAAACGTCGTAGTAAGAAAAATCTTGTGTGAATAAACAATCTCCTGAATGTTCCAAGTTTAGAAGGAGTAGTGAACTTAGCCTAGTCATGAGTCCATGACATTCAGAGATTCAACATTGCTTCGCGTGTATTATAAACTTTTTCTACGAATATGAGGAGGAGGTTTAATCAACCATATGTGTCTGTGTGAATATTCCATCTCCCATGTGCCAATGCTGAGCGTAAATTAGGAATTCATCATCCATAGTACACCCCGCATAAAAATAAATATTTCAATAGCATTCCCCTACCTCTCTTCTGTTAGTCTTTAATAAAGAGCTAGTAGGAAGGAAGGTCTGTAAAGATCATGTGTAATAATTATTTATACGACTTTAGTTCTTCGTCCAACATCTCAAGTCTAAATACAATTCCCAACTGCTCGTGCTATCCCATTGTCAGAATTATTAGTAATTACTAAAGCCACAAAAACGTACAACTAGAACCTTTGGCGTTTAATTTTCTAATTTTCCTTATCTCACATTACTTTAAAATCGTGGAGTAAAGTATTTGATGTGGTTGTTGAATTACTTTTATCTTTCACCCACAGTCACCAACAAGCGTCTTTGCTATCAAAAACTTGTATCATTGTCTAACCAATTTTCCAATTTAAGACAAATCCTATAGTTTTCATGAAAACACATGGCTTTAGGTGAACTATAAAAAGGACGCAGTAAAGTATGGAACTGGCCATAATTTCACAAATCCCATAAGGTTAGTTCAATCAAACTAAGATATTTAAGGAAACATTTTTTTAGTATAGGGAAGTTCTAAAAATCGTTTGCCTACCTCATCTGTTTTGATAGTACGTAATATTATGGTAATTGATTTCAACACAGACGTACCTACTTTGAAACATCAGTTATTATTAAAAATCTGGATAAAATTTTATAGTCGTGGTGCTGTTTGTTCAAGTCGAATTTCGATACTTCTCAAATTTCAAGTTGATTACTTTTATTGATAGTGACAGAAATGAGTGTAACTTTTGATCCTGAATAACAAAGATGATAGTTGAGATAGTAATGGATACGATAGCGCATTCACAAAAATTAAAATCAAAATCTTTATTATCAACTGCAATTAATATGTCGAATCCATCTAATTGACAGAGTTTAAACGATCCAGCTCTATGGATTTCAATTTTGTTTCAAATTTCAATCAGTTAAAATTTACAAATCCCTCACAACTCTATACCATGCAAAATTTACGGTTCTAATTGTAAGAATGACGAAACACAGAAAGGGCAAAAGATGCATATGCATATGCACAAATATAAATATGGTAGGGTCAACTGGAGTGCAGGCTTTGGCATTGAATAGAAGCAAATAATGCCAATGCAAGTTCAATTCACAAGGTTGACAAATTTAACTTGAAAACTCAAGTTTGTTTATATTTATAACAACAAAGGCAAACTGTCTGTAAATTTTATAGGCGCAAATACAAGAGAACAAGTTGGTGTTGGTATTGATAATGGAAGGGAAATGGGAAGAGAGGATACGTACATAACAATAAGGGACTAGAAATAATATAACGTTTGTTTTGGAAATTTTCATTCCAACTATAAGGGGTCAAGCAAAAGTGTTTAAAGATAGACTTTGGTAAACTTCTCAGATTTGGGACTCTTGCACATTGGGGCTATTTATGGTGCCCATATATGTCTAGCTAATTTATTTTTAGATAGTTATGCACTAAAAATGTTTAAACAGTCCATATTGACGCAGACTGACTTGATTCATAGAATAATCTTTTTGATAGCTGATAAAATACACCACCGCTGCTGTACTATCGCTAGCTACAGCTAGTAAGTTCTCCAGAGGTGATGGTACTAATGACTTCCCATCCATTCTAATCATGTATTTATCTTTTCCTTAACGCGTAAGGGAAATGACATGTCTTTTAGGGTTCTTGGTCCCCGTTAAATATTTAGTCAAGCAGTTTCTTTAAGATAGTTGAAACTGCAGTAGTAGTCTTAATTTAGTTTCGGGTTCCAATAGGCAGAGACTGATAAAACTTTTCCCCCCCGATTGTTCCCTGTGAGAAAATGGTCTTAGAATTGAATCGTTTGCAATGGGTATAGTCTACAGATTTAACATTCAAATATACCAGTATGGACAAAATCGAATGTTTTTATTTCAACTATATTGAAGCCCTATTCCCATTGCATTTCAGTCATCGCTACTTACAATCGAAATCAGAAAAGTCTCTCTTGATCTCGATTTTTAACCGTGTGCATGAGATTTGGATAGCACGGGTTTGGGGACTTTAATTAGATAGAGAGGATTACTTAAATATATTCAAAACTGTATGCCCCCTACACATTGACTTCGACACGCGGTCTGTAGACTTTATTATCAGACTATTATCAATTTTAAAATCCTAATTAAATTGGTTAGTATTCTCGTGGATGTTTCTTTACACTTTACACATGTACATACTCCATTGTGATTTGATGTGATTTATCCACTTGTCAATAGTAGTTACCACTATCACATTACCAGTGTAGTAAAGGAGTCTGTTCTGTCTGTGCATGTATACTCTCCCACGAGGATATACTAATTTTATAAATTTACTTTTGTGATTTTTAGTAATGAAGCTTTTGTTTCATCAACTTTTGTTTGACGTATACACAACGTGATATATTAAAAATAATAGTTTCGTTGTTTATTGTGTGAGTTCGGTTGAACAGATTTGTGAAAAACCTATCGAAATGAGATTCAAGAAAAAACAAGTGCGATAATTTTTTTAAACCTTATTTCATTTTATTTCTTTTTCGCTTCTGATTTCTTGTGCTTCCGGATTTTTATTTGGTATTTATTTTTATAGCAAACTTATTAGTATCGCTGACTAACTTTTACTTAACCCAACAAGGAATCATCTGAGCGTATTACTGATAATGTTAAACAGGATATAGTCTACTATTTACTAATGAACAAATTTACATTACTTGACTTGATTTGACTTAAATTACTATTCGTCTTATTCCACAACTTCAATGCCTACCACATTGCATTAGTTCTAGACTTTTCCAGATTTATAATCTTTACGAAAATATTTAATATGACAAAGGAAATTGATACAGTATCCAGATGGCGTATCATGAGAATTACAAGGACAAATTAAATTCATAAGCATCAACATTGCGTTTGAAGTAGATCGATTTATGACTTATGAGGTTGATGACCACTTTTAACTTTTACTGAGACGTATTCTATGCTATAACTTTTAGTCAGATTTTCTCGTGCATCTTATCATGTATGACTGCATAAGCTTTGAATATGTTTTATTTATACTTGGCAAATCTTCCACAAAATTTTGTGGCATAAATCATGCCCTAGTCTTAACTGTGCATTTCCTATTTACTTTAAACTTATGGAATGCTTTTATTTTATATTTGACGTCATTTTTTAATAATTACTATACTATTTACCTCAAAGTTGAGACTGACATTAACTCTTGTTGTATCAAGTAATGAATTTATGAGACATCTTCATACGAATCGTAGTACATACTCACTTTCAGATTAAAATAGTTTCAGCCAAAATAAATCTAAATTTCATGCTCAATTTATCCCATTTATTTTTTAAAATTCAAATCTAGTACTTTCATTTAGTAACAGTAACTAAAGGATTTAAAAGTTATTCATCGTAAGAAAATCATTATACAGATATAAATGTTTCTATCTTTATGTTTGAAAAATTTAAACACGCTCCTAAAGTTTTCATTTTACAAATACAACCAATCTTTCTTTGTAAAGTTAGTTTATACCAGATTATGATCTAATCGGGATTGCATGAGTATTTACTTAGTCTAATTAACTAATTATAAGCTCAAATAAGAACGAGTATCTACATTCTATTTCCGAAATAATTTTTGGAATTATTATTTGAATTGAACAAATGCATATATGCTACTGTAACAAACCCACACTATTGCCATCCTGAGTATCCTGATCAGTAATTCAACTTACTTTCTTTATAAACTGTCTTTAAGACTTCAGTAAATTGTGGGATTACAATCTTTTATAATTTTCTTTGGCATTTTAAAATCGACAATTAAACCCCATCGACCCCTGGCTCGAGTATCCAGGTATTTATTATTATACATTATACTACCTAGACATTTTCAAGAGCTTTTCGGTATAAATGGTTTGAAAACTTATTATGCTGAACGCTTAACTTGGTACTTTCTGAGTATTACAATGGAATTGAATATTGTATCTGTACATATGAATTTACTGACCAATTATTTCTGAAGAACTGGGCTAATTTTAACGTCCAAGATGGTAGGGACAGACATCTAAGTCGCAATTAGTTTAGGCAAATGGGGGAGGAAGATATGAGGTAAACGGCTTACTTGGACATTGGACATGCATAATTGAAAAGCTTATGAAGTAGAAGTACACAGAATGTGCTTGCAGAATAAATCAATACCGCTGGCCATTACCCATCTTCATTCTGACAAGGCTCTTATATTTAATCAGCCTAGCATTAAAAATAGACAATAATTTGAGCTATTTCGTTTGCACTCATACTTGTATTCCTTATTCCAAGTCTTTGGGCTGAGGAATAAAAAGGAATCCAATGTATGGTATCCAATTCAATAATTCACTCATGAAGGAGGAATTCTTAAAGATTTTATTAGAAAACTTTGAAAACCTCGTGCTTTTTCACAAATGTCAAGCTCTTGTCTATCGTTGTCTAAAAGTTGAATAGACTCAAGCTATTTTCTGTTGTTTCGTAAAACTTCAATAACACGGCTTACAATCAATCTCTGTTTTTCTATCTGTCTCAATTTGTCTCTTGAAATCTGAAAATTCTCCATCGCTGTAATATATTGGTTACTTCAATTTTTTAAACCGTGTTTCATCTTCGTCCTGTTATGACATCATTGACCAAACATTTTTATAAACGGTAAGTATTATGCAGTATGGGTTTGAACTTGAAATGAAAAGCCTTCATACATATTGACATAAATATTCAGATTTGTATTCGCATCCTTGCCATCAGACAGTACTGTGGGTAGCTTCTACATAAAATGTTATAAATGATTCCATGACTGGTAGATTCTAGTGAGAAAAGGGTTGTGAGATTCTATTTTTTAGCACATGGTTTAGGAAAATAAACACTTTGATATTGAACTTCAGATGTTCGTAAACAAATTGATAAGGTTTCTCATATCTTTGCTGCATGATGCAGTTGAAGAATTACGTACGTGTGTGAAGTGTATGTGTGTGTAGGGAAGATAGAAAGGTCACTAATACTATTAACTTTTTATTTACATTTCATTTAAGTGTCATTCACTTTCCAACGAGTTTTCAATTCGCTAATTGATGGGTTCTTTCAGCCGACTATGTAAATCTGAACCGGCCGTATGAATTGTGTCCAATTGTCTGACTCATTGTTATACGTAATTAATATTTCAAAGCTGATATTTTTGAGAGGTCCACCTCTTTAACAATTTTACACCGGATTTCAAATGTGTTCGGAAGTTTTTTTTGAGAAGGTTACAGTTTTTATTCAGTTGTCGTAGGATCATGAAATCTTTCTTTTAGTTATAAGTCTAGTATTTTTAGTAACATTCTAAAAAGACGTGTGCATAATTTATCTGAAACAGGGACGGGAATGGAACACGAAATTATTGGACAGGAACTGCTGAAATGCGTACTGGTAGGAGATTCTGCAACCGGGAAGTAAGCCAATTAAAAATGTTTAATTCATTAATTTACATATATCTAAATTAATTCTTTATTATTTAGAACCAGGCTTGTCTGTGCAAGGGCATTAAACGCTAGGGTTTCTTTACGACAGCTTCTCCGACAACATGTATGCAAACTTATAACGGCTTCCAGCCATGATTAAAGAATTAGAAAATACATGCATAATTTTTCTTGAAAACTGTTGTCAGGTCCCTACAGTTTGGGCAATCGACCAGTATAGAATGTACAAAGAAGTTCTTGAGCGATCGATGACTACAGTGGATGGCGTTCAGGTATTCATAATGATGCATCATTCACTGCCGAATAAGACTGAACATCATACAAATAATATATGTGATTAGGTTTCTCTAAGACTTTGGGATACTTTTGGCGAACATGAAAAAGATCGGCGGTTCGCTTACGGAAGATCTGATGTCATTTTACTTTGTTTCTCAATCGGAAATCGAAACTCATTACTTCATTGCAAAAATATGTGGTTTCCCGAAATCCGAAGATTTTGTCCTGACACACCGGTTGTGCTCGTTGGATGCAAAAACGATTTGAGATTTCTTTGCAGAGATCAGACGTATCTCTCATACTGTCGTGACCGCAGTCCCTTCATTCGTCCAACACGGGAATGTGATTTAGTAATGCCAGAGCAGGCTCGAGCTCTTGCCAAAGAAATTGGGGTCCCTTATTACGAGACCTCTGTGTTCACCTACTATGGAGTTAACCAAGTCTTTGAAAACGCCATTAGGTAATTTAAAAAATGTAACTTAGTAATTAATTCTTAACGGTTACGGTAAATCGATACGTTCTTAAGATATAAATTTCGAGAAATTTATTTTCCCGAGTAGATGTGCTTTGATAACACGACGGAATCAAAGATTTTGGATGACCAACTTGAAACACGTCCAACTGCCCCTTCTTCAGGTATTGCAGTGTAGTTTTAAAATCCATTCATATCATTTCAAACACATTTGAACTTGAATTTCAACTCATTAAATTTTAGGCTCCGTATTGTCCTCCTAAAAAAGAAATCAGTAACATAGAAATTTTCCCTGGAACATTTTCCTCTGATATAAAAGACATGGTGGCATCCAAAAATTACACAGATTTGGTTTTCGTTGCAGGTAATTTTTCAAGAAACATTGTGCCCTTAAAATTTAATGCAAGTGTAATAGTGTGCTTACAAACTGTACTTGCTGCAATATGATTACCCTAGGAGAGATAGAAATCACAGCCCATCGTTTCGTAGTTGCGGCAAGCTCTATTACACTTTCTCCATTGTTGGAACCCGAAAACGGACTTATGGCGAGAAGGAATAGTGAGACTAGCACGGTAATTGAATTCGATTAGAATTTACCACAAAATTTTGGGGCTAGCGTGTATATTTAAACTTTTAATAATTTGATTGGCATCTTTGTTATTATAGACGAGTGAAAGCACGACCACCGATGAGACTGAATGCTTATTGAAACATCGTGCACCCATGGACCAAGAAGGCTTTGTAAATTATGTTTTCACCTCCTCCTCTGATTTCGAATGGAAGCCTACAGAGTTGAAAAAATGTAGTTTTATTGACAATGTTAGCACAAGGAGTTCGTATGAAAACTTGGGGAAAGTCCAGGTTGTCGTGCAACTTAGTGACAAAGTGTCCTACGATACTCTGCGAACGCACTTACATTTTGTATACACAGGAGAAATGCCCCCGAGTGTAAACTCTTCAATTGAGGTTTGTAATTTATGTATTTTCCTGCTACAACAAAACTTTTGGAATGTATGTCGTTTGTCGGGATGTACTTAATGTTCAATCAGTTTACAAAAATCTTCTAGTCCGATCAAACCAAAGATTTCTGATGAATAATTTAAAATTTGAACCAGAAAAGTTTTTACGGTTTATACGTTCTATCTACTGTTCAAAGTTGTCCGAATCCGAAAATATGTGCTTAAGATATTTTTGAAAGTCTAAAATGTTCTAAACCCATTTGAATTCCATAGGAGTTAAAGGAAACTGCCGAAATTTTTGGAATTCCAGAACTTAGCCAGTTCCTTGAAGTTTGGTCACAGCGAGATGCAAGACTGATAACAGAGTACAAGAAGTCATACAAACAAGTAAAGTTTTTGATTTTGATTTTTTAAAGTGATTGTTTTCCGTTTTAGACAATTAAAAGTAATTTTGATTATATAAAGAATGATTTGAAATTTTAGGCTTTAAAAATTGGAATGTGGAACAAATGCTTAAACGGATATTGCACAGATGTAACTTTTCATGTCGACGATGGAAAAGTGGCTGCACACAGGGCCCTTTTAATGGCAAGAAGTGAAGTTATGAAAGCGATGTTTTCTAGGGATTTTCGAGAACGACGAAGTCAATCAGTAAGACTCAAGCAGTTTCAGTTTATTGCCAGGTCTTTTAAGATTTTAATTCACGCATGATTATGTTGTTTCAGGTTTCACTTCCTGGGGTCACCAAAGAATCATTTTTGTGTTTCTTAGAATACCTGTACACTGATTCTATAGAGCCACCAGTGCCTTGGGAAGTTGGCATGCAAGTTCTAGAGCTAGCAAATCGTCTTTGCCTTACAAGACTTGTCAATGTTTTGGAAAACATCATGATGACTGACTTTACTGAAAAACAAGCTAATAGTATTGACGTTATGGAAGAATGTATAAGACTTCTGGAACCTTCTCAGGTGAACTTCATAACCTCAGTTGCAAATAATTATTATCAGGCAGCGGTGCTTCCGAATTAAAGTCATTATTTTAAATTAAATATAGCTTCATAACGTGGATCAGTTAGCCCAATGGTGCCTAATTCAGCTGTCTACAAACTATGATCTTGTGTGCCGAAAGCATGGCAAATTATTTAAAGAGTTGGGAACAGAGAATCGAACTTGGATCTCACAGAATCGGTGGCCACCTGTGTGGTATTGAATTATTTATATTGAATGCATTTAATAAGAAATGAATCATAGAATTGACTAAGAAAATAATTTATAGGTATGTGAAGGATTTTGACTACTATCAAAAAGCTCAGTTGGAACGGTTCAAATCAGAACATCCCGAAAAGAAGAGTCGGAAACGGAATAATTCAGGCTGTCTATGTTTTCCAGGTAAATCCCGTAAAGGCTACTGAACACCGGAATCAAAAACAAAATTGTTCAGACATCATAATCAGTTTATCACTGTTTGTCCTTCATCGTACCATTTCACCAATATAGATTTATGGTCAATTAATCATCTCGTCCATGGTGAGAGTTAACTACTGATTAGGATTTAAAGCACCGTCGATGCAAGCTTTAGGTTAACTATCTAAAGAATAGTTACTGATCTAAGCTGAATTAACTTGCCTTGGTTAATATGGTTGTTAAGTGATGATAGGCTTGGATGAAACAGCTTAAGTTGATCCAGTTCATCGTATATATGTAAATGAAAAAGTATTTGGTGATGGGCAAGCTGAACTCGGCGAGCCAAAAAAAATTCTCTATGCATAGATGTATTTTGTAGTTATCATTCTTAAATCGATGTTGAATATTTTGTATACTTGTTCAGAAATTTCAGAGTTATCGTATAATTTTATGCCCATAATTGGCACATAGCCATAGCACTTTTTTACTACTCCTAATTTCCAATTTGTCTGATTCCAGAATCTGTATGTAAAGTACAATCAACACTAGCCACAGTGCAGTGGACTGTAGAAAAGACTGTTATTTATTTCGGTTTGTCAGTTTAAGATTAGTAATTTTCTCATAGCAGTTTGTGAAGTTATTCTAAAAAAAAATCTTAAAATTCATGATCATGGGGACTTGACTTGATATTTCGTTGCGTTCCTTCCTCATCCTTCACAACCAATTGCCAATTTATCATGATTAGAAAGACTGACCCTCCCACATTCCAAAAGTTGGAATATAAAATCCAAATAAAATTCAAATCATCTTTATTTTGATTTAAATTTTCCGGAATCAATCACACAAATCTTAAAGGTTGGATGCAGACCCCGATACTGACATAAAGGGGAAAGATCGATCGATTCAATAATGTTCGTCTGTACATTAAAGGATTTAATTTTGTACACGTCTGTGCATTAAAGGATTCAGTAATCTTTTTTAAAGTAACATCAGTGGTTCTGCCTTAAGATTTTAGTGAATTACTAATAATAGAAAATACCAGTGTGATAATGATTATATGTATGTAAATGTAACCATCAGCGAGTCTTTGCAGAACTTGTTTACTAGTAATTACTAGTAAGATTTAAATATTCTGATACCGTATAAGCTGCCTTTTTTTAAACAACGCGAGATTTTGCTTTACCTTGGTGTAGAAAAATATATAGCTAAATTTTCAACTAAATTACTCTACAAGGTGCGTTTACACGAATCAATTCCGCTTAAAACTTGTGCTAACAAATGTGAGTGAATTGTTAGTACTCGGGGTACAATTAAATACAGATATTTAAAACTATTGAGGGGAATATGGAATTCAAAATTCACATCAGATCACAATACAAAATCTTTCTTAAACTCTTAAAATTAACTTTCAACGAAAGCCAGTTGTGATATACATATTACCTGTCTAATTATAAGCTATCATGCAAGGTATGCATTTTTCTGCATGTTGCAGACTTAAATCTTGCAAAACTTGTAATTGTATTGTTAAATTATATATTGAACCGTTTTAGAATGGATCAAGTCTTATCGATTCATTTTGAAGTGTAGATAATATAGTACCAGGGTAACGAAGGCAAGGTTCCGTTAAAAAACTATGCATGTAATGTATCGAGAACTATAGACGTCCAATACGAAGAAAACTTTCTTCTCTAATTTTAAGCAAGCCGAATCTATTTTCATGTTTGGTTAGCAATTTTTTATCATTAATATAATCACGAAAAGTAATTTATCTTGGGTTGACGATGAATGCCGATAGGGACACGTGTTTTATCGCAGACCGGAGATTGGCAATTACTTTTACTACTAGCAGTAGTAGCAGTTGTTTAATCATCTTTGTAATAACAGCATGTTAGAAATTATTGAAAAAATATTCACGCAATGTCTAAACAAAACACTCCCCTGTCAATATGTAAATGTAATGGTTATGTTATGTTGATGAAGATTTAAAAGGTTTTGTAAGAAAACCGTGATAACTTATTTTGTTAAATTACCAATCAAAATTATGTTGACAAGTGTTCGAATAAGCATTATAGGAAGACAAATATGAAGCTACGGAATCATAAATTCTAATCCATCTTCTAGTTATTTTCCATTACAATTTCTAAACAACTTCATCTTAAAATATGTAAGTTTTATCCTTCACTGTTACCATCTAAAATATTTTGATCCGCAGAATTCTTGAAGACCTGAACTTTATTACATGCAGGCGTGAACGCGTGAATGGTCAAATTCTTATATAGCTATTTATATGAAATTTTGGTGGCACAATTGGGTACAGAACATTCTGTTTTTTATTATAAACTGTTCTATCATCAGATCAGTAACACAATATTTATTTAACTCCTATTTATAATTTTGTTTAGAAATAAATGCTGAGTATTAGTATTTATAAAGACTCTTTTTCACAATTTGTACACACACGTTTTGTAATTCGTAAACGCTTGAGGGCTTTGAAATTGAATGAAATAAAATAATATTTTGAAAAAATCACATGAAAAACTGAATGAATAGTTACTTACGGATGTTTCGAAGTCAAAATTAATTAAATAATCGTTGAACGTAAATTCATAATCATCGTATTCAGTACAAGCAGTATTCAAATCGGCAAAATAAATGCTTAAGGGTTTTTGAACTGAATGAAATAAGTTAAAATTTCTATCCCACAACAGTAAGTATGTAGAAAATCGCTTCAGATAGTTTACCAATGCTGCTACTAGTCATATTCTGACAGTCCAAAGTCGAAACAACTCGAGTACCCAGTATGCAGTAATAAATATGAGCACTCAAATCAGAATTCTATAATAAATTACTGAACTATTGTGCTCTATTCTCTAGCTCTACAAAATTAAACCACCAACACGCTAGATTAAAAAGATATTTATTACCACGGTCTCGGCTGTGTAACATGAATAAAAGTAGTACTCAGTAAAAAAAGGAACAAATAGATAAAGCAAGGATGAAATTATAACTTCAAACTTCCACAGCGAATGGGATGGGTAGAGCCTTCATTTCCTCAGCAACCTCGTCATACAACTCCTGATAGTCTGCATGAGGTCGAATGAGCAGCACCAGAGTACATCGCTTGACCCCCATGGCATTCCCCAAGTCTTTTCCCGTCGGTACATACACGTACGGTATCTTCTGCCTCTCACAAACGGCTGGCAAGTGACATATCACCTCGATTGGAGATGCATTACCAGCAAATATAGCCAATCTAAAATTTAAAATTTTCATATTAAACACCGTTGTTAAAATTCTAACCACAATCTTCATATCATATAGGATTAAAACCGGTACTAACCCCGTCTCTCCTTTCCTTATCTTTGACTGAACCAGCTTTAGCCCACTTCGGAGGAAGAACTTCTGCTTGGATGCTAAGGCAAAATCCAATAAAAGAAAATGACCATAAGTTCTGCAGATATTGTCCATATATTGGGATAATTTTAAACTTGACTACTTACATTTCTTTATAAGCTTGTAGACTTTCTTGGCCAATTTTTTGGAAGCCATGGGCTTAGAAATTGTAGATGCTCGGGCAGCCTTTTCTTCATATGACAATGAAGACACTTCAGTGGCTTCTTCTACTTCACCCATCTTTTTAATAAATTGCTCTTTCAAAATAATTGATCCCAATTTCTAAAACGCGTCGCCTCGTGTGTAAATCCCGTGTGTAAATTGTGAATAAGCGTGCTTCAGTTTGCACAAGAGGCAGGACATTGATTTTTTCCCGAATTCTACTACCCACGTGCTTCTTAAAATGGTCGCAAGCTATAGTCTTTCATTGACATTTTTTCTAGCTTCTTCTTCCTCATCAACCATCTTCTGCATCTCGATAATTTTCTCATGCTTATTGAAACTTCAATAATTATTGATGATAGACCAGTTTTGTATGCATCTTTCAAAGTTTTAAATAAAATAAAATATATGAAGCTGTATAGATTTAACGTGAGAATTGGGGAGGACTTGAGAGTTATGATTCTCAGTATGCATACAAATACTAAATATCCACGCATAAGGAAAAAATCATATAATATTTACTCGTACAGTACTTTGAGGTTAAAGACCGAAAAACCGTTTATTTGGAAGATTTTTTCGGTCCTCAAACTTGGCCAAATAAAGCAGTTTGTGTAACAATTTCTACAATGCTAGTTTTTCTCACGTATTCGTACACTTTCAGATAGAATTGAATGATGCATTGTAATTGGAAACTAAAATATATTTAGGATGAATAGGAAGCTGAATTAGATAGAGATCCAATTAGATCTATCTAATCTGAGATAAAGTTTTAGAAACTGAAACATAAAAAATCAAATAATGCAACATGCACGTATGCAGTTTGTCGTTTACCCTTCTTTTCGATTTTTAATAGCTTTCCCTGATTTACATTCCATGGAGTATACATAGATACATGGCAAGGAATAGATGTAATTTAAGACAAAAATAGATTTGCAAAAGTATAAAATATGGATTAGAGATTGGATATTTGATCGACTAGACTTTTTAGTAGTGAAATATATACAACAACAACAACAACAATATAATATCTTATAGTTACACACGTTTACAAATAGTACCCAGACGGGGTTTATCGAGAATACAATATACGATACACATCACCGAATAGCCATTCTCTTCTTTTACGAAGGTATGTATGACTCCTCACAGTTCTAATAAGTAAAGGCACTGTGTTTATGAAAGCACCTACACTCCGGTTCGATTAGCCCGATATTATGCTCTCAATTTGTTTTTTATTATGACAAGTTAGTAATGTTTTAGTTTTTAGATAGAAAAAAGATAATGCCAAACTTTTACCTAATCTTATAATGAAACAAGGTTCTTTAAAACAAAAAACTTGGTAGCATATTTTTTATGATCAAATGAAAACAAAATCGACTACTTTTCTATAAGTTTAGGCTACCGTAGCTTGTCATCAGCTCCGACAACATTCCCACTTTTACATTCATGTTTATTACATATTATAAGGTGAAGGAAAAAGGGTTTCCATTTGAAGAAAAAACTGTATCAAGTCCGCAAGTTCTCTCTCGTGCATGTACTACATTGTACATTAATAGGATAAACTTTAATAGATGTTTTTATTAACATTTCCGTGACATCGAAACGTTCAATCTCTCAAGATCAGCTGGGATCGCCCGAGTAATCGGCCTCTGAGTGTGTGGTCTCTTTTAGAATTGTAGTTGTCTTTTCTCGACTATCGGTGATGTAAAAGGAGATTGAGTTCTGTAATGTTCATTATTCATATAGTACTATCGAGTTACGTTTGCTTTGCGGCATAAAAAAATAGTGCGTTTTCTATATACAGGAACTTCTTTTATTATCTGAGAATTTAAATTACACAACTATTACTGATTGAAGTTATGCAAGGGAATGGTTCCATTTAAAACGTTTTAAACCTTTACATCTGTACGAGAGACTCAAGATTATTGACCACATCATTTGAAAGATCAAATCGAATCCACATTCTGTGATGTAGGTCTGTCAATAAGTATTTAATTGTTCTTGCATCAGTTGTATCCTTATATGAGCTAATGTCAGAACTGAGGAGTTAGTATTATTTTCACCATTCAAAATTCAAAGGGTAAAGGTAAGATTAATTGAATAATATTTCATGACTACAGGACTCCTTTACCCATCGGGCCGCCCCCAGTGGATTAGTGGATTATAAATTCCGTCCCTTGACACGTAAAGAGAAAAGACTGAATCGGCCTTAGGGTTGGAGATATTAAGTTATGTTACCAACTCAGGAATTATTTCGATCTATACCTTGTCCTTATTATGTGGCTGGTCTATGCGAGAGACCCCATTGTTTTTTTCGACACACAAAATCGGGTAAGTGGTTTCTGATTGATTGGGGTTATATAGTAAAATAACTAACTTGTAACAAAGACCTAAGAAACATTATATCAAATTTAATCGGTTGGCGTGGACTCTTTAGACATTCTGCTGGCAAGGAAAGTTGAACAAGGATTACTGCTGGAAAACGGATCCTTTTCGGATGATGAAGATGAAGGATCACACTCGAAATGTAGGAATTGTAGTTGTATTATTTATATTAATAATGACTTGAAGGAAAAAACCCACTTAAATGTCAACAATGGATAGTAAACTTTAATTTCAATTCGAAGGTCCTGGGAAGTCAGTCGAGAAGCTTAACTCTATATCGGATAAAATATCTGCAGCATCGACAAATTCAAAAACATCTATAGTAAACTCCTCTGATCTCAAACCAAATCCGACCCACCAGTTGGGAGCTTACAAACCGAAAGATGAACTTAGAAAACGACCCGCTCTCGACGGATTAGAAGGAATGACTAAGAAAATTCGACTAAGCCTGGACAATCAAGCAAAAGAAATCCATACTGAAAATGATAAAAATATAAGTTCCGGAGCGAAGCCCAAATTAATTGGGGAAGTTAGTCAAGTATATCCTAAGACGGTCATTGATGGTATTGCCTCGAGCACAGAACCGCTGAGCAATAATAATTGTATCGTTTCAGCTATCGATACTACTAATCAATTACAACTGCGGTCCAAGTTAGGGGAAACAGTAATCGAAGTAAAGTCAAATAGTAAGGAAACCACCTCTAGAAATCAATCTTCTCCTTCATCGCATTCATCCAATAATGGTAATAATAATACCCATGAAAAGAAAAGTAGGTCTAGCTCTAGTTCATCTTCCAAAAGCTCTAGCAAACACTCAACACATTCGAACAAATTGAGTAGCTCGAAAAAAAATGAAAATAAGAGTTCTTCAAGCAATAGCTCGAAATCCAAGGAGAGATCTCACACAAAATCTAGTAGTAGTCATAGAAGCAGCTCGAAAACCAGTAGCTCTCATAAAAAAGTTAGTAGTAGTTCTAAATCTAATTCTAACAACGTTAAGAATGAAAAGCGAGATCTGGAAGAGAATAATAAATGTTCAAAGTCAACCAGTTCAACTAGATGTATAGACAAAAAGACTGACAAGAGTAAACTCGAGGTTGACATGGAAATACTAGATGATGTAGAATATTCTTATCTCTGTGGAAATTCGGATGACTTTCGTTTCCCTGAAGTTAGTGACTATGAAGACGATCCGGATGATATTGCCATGGAGTGCTTAAAAATGTTTGAGGATTATAAACCCACGGAAGAAAATCACGGGATTTCAGTTGACACGAAATCAGCTTTCCCATTGAAATTGGAAGAATCTGCAATGAACCCATCCCACAATAGTAGACGCAGGATGGCACACCCGGGAGCAGGGAATGGGAATCAGGCTTTGATTTCTCCTCAGCCACCAACTCAACCAAACTTGGGCTCAAATCTCATGAAAACGGTCGGCAACCGACTGGAGGCCCAACGAAATATCAATATCAATCACGGACGTCAGGGTCAAGACAGTTCAGGGACAGGATCGTAAGTTTTCAATCATTTTCACTTGTTCGTACAATTTTCAACAATCAGAATTTATGTCTTTTCAATTTGACTTGAATTTCTTGTGTTAGTGAAAATTTTACCTTTCAAATGACCTCTCAATATTTTCCACATAAATTGAGAATCAAGAATTTTTCGATTTTCGGTCAATCAATTCCAAATTAGTGACATTCAATGAGTTTTTCTTCGGTCATATTGAATAATACTTTAATTTAGTAATAGAATTGAAATACTCATAAATACTGTACAGGTTGCTCAGCCCCAATTATGTATTGGTGATTAGGACTCAATTCACTCAATTTTTTTTCACACAAAGTTCAAATAGGCAAGTTTTTCAAAACTCAATGGACAAACGGTACGAAAGCGATCACATTGGAGGCAGAAAATATGCTTTCCTTTTAACTTTCAATTCATCTGTTGTGTTTAATTCTACGTTTAATTCTGATTGATAAAATTAATTTAATTAATCTTACAATAGAATCTAAGAGAGTTTCTCTGGAATAGTTGAGCAGCTTAGCAAGCATATACATTAAAGCATACTAACTATAGATATGGTGTATGGCACGCGCCGTGCTTTAGGTTTCCAGGCAGGCTGATTCAAAGTAAAAATTGTAATATAAAAAAAAATTCAATAGGGCATCGACCATCTCAGCTTTAAACAAGAAGCGAATAGCACACGTGCCAAATGTGTCCGGTCTGCTTCGCCCAAACTCAGGACCATCTCTAAATAGTGTAGAAGGATTGTATCCACAATTGCGAAGTAAACCCCCGTTTTCTGCTCTCACTGCAGTGGAGACCAATAAACCAGTATCGACAACTGCTCAAACGGCCACCAAAGGGAAGCCTCGCTTGGCGCATCTTCCGTCCGAAGTAATCTATTATAAGTTATCAAATTTAGCGTTACCTTTGCTTGGTGAAATCAATTCTGTACTGTAATTTGATTTCTTACAGATTGAGAAGAAAATTAAGCGACCGATGATATTAGTAGATTCACCGAATAGAGCTTGTAAAATTCCAAATTCTGTTCGTCAAAAATGTCTTGATCAGATGTTTGATGTCTATGTAAAGCTGCTTGGAAACAATCAAGAGAGTGCATTCCAAAAATCTGTGTCCGAAGAAAATAGTATTGTTACGCGATCTTCCTCTAAGCCTGTATATTTGAGTTTATCCGTTACAGCCATCACTCGCTTAAGAAGGGAAATGCAGACCCTTCAGGTAGATCAGAAGAATACAAGGCAAGCTCATGTCGGTGAGTTAAAAAAAATCAGTCAGGCAGTCGGTGAAAATGAAAAAGTATTACGAAGTCAAACATTTAATTTTGTTCTCAATGTTTTCTTTAGCTGGAATCGCCAACCAAATAGTCTCTCACAACAAGAATTTATGCGGAGCTTCTTCTGCAAACTGTAGTATCCTAAAGATTTCTCGGGATCACAAGTTTCCTGAAGGGATTGATTTGTATAAAGGCTTGCAGCGGTATATCCTAAGTGAAGCGCAACTTAGAGATAATGGCTATCCACGACCACATCCATCTGGTGAAGCTGGTATTGAAACAATTTTTTCTTATTTTTTTAACTTTAAAATTCCAATTTTTGGAGTAGTATAGTGATTGAGAAAATGTATATATGTAGGTCGAGCAGTGGCGTTGTCTCGTTATAAAAACGATTCGTATGTGTACGATGCCACTCACCGAACGTGCGAACGATGTGAGAAAGTGTATACGGTCAACATAGATGGAAGTCAAGTAACATTCGAGGAGTGTACTTATCATTCCGGAAGGAAAAATCGCAAAAAATGTACATTCAATTGCTCAATATTTATACGGCGATTGTGACAATTTTCTGATATGATTTTTATTTTTATAGTCGGAAAAACATGGCTAACAAAATACACATGCTGTGGTGATGAGATTGGGGCTTCTGGCTGCATAACATTAAGCTATCATATTCCAAGATCGCTTCAAGTATCGAAAAGCCGAGGATTCTTGAAAAGTGTGCATGACGCTGGAGATGAGAGTATTATGGGCTCTGGTGATTGGGACATTGTAGCTGTGGATTGTGAGATGGTTTGCACCACCGCTGGGACGGAGCTTGCTCGTGCAACATTCATTGGAAAGAACAACAAAATCATGTACGTATTGTTTCGCTGATTATATCTGAATAAACTTAATGTGTAACGATCAGCATGAATGATCTGGATTTGATTTATTGCTAATGATGAAAAAAAACATTATGTGGAACAGATTTGATAAGCTCGTTAAGCCAGATCATCCAGTGTTGGATTATCTGACCCAATACAGTGGTATTACCGAAGAAATGATGAAAGGGGCTGACGTGACTTTAGCTATGGTACAAGCTGCAATACTTACTGAATTGAAGCCTAATTCAATCCTCATTGGCCATAGCTTGGAATCGGATCTGCTTGCTCTCCGCATCCAACATGATTGCGTGATTGATACTTCGGTTCTTTATCCTCATCGAATGGGAGCACCATACAAGCGAGCTCTTAGAAATTTAATGTCAGACGTTCTGTCGACGATTATTCAAAATTCGGAGGAGGGTCACGATAGTGCTGAAGACGCCAGGGCCGCCCTCAGTCTAGTATACCACAAACTGCGAGAAGATATTAAATTGAAAGAATGTGCCCCTAATGGAAATTAATTATCTGGTGAAGTTCTTAAACACTCAAAAATAAAAATTGTATTATGTATTTTAATACTTTCAGTTCTTTGAAGGTAATTAAAATCGATGTTTAAACATGAGGAAAATTTATAATCTCATAATCTATCTCATCTGTTGGCATTTGCGGAGTTATAGTAGTCATTTATAAGTCTTAGTCGGAGCATTGTTTTTGTGTAATTGGGATTTTAATTTTTTTTCGTCAGTAACGTTCTCATACAGATTAGTTAGCAGTATATTTTTTGTTTCTCGTGATGCACAATATAAGAAATCTGCTTGTGAAAGATTCCCCATTTCATTTTAATTTTAAGAATACACATACAGTATGTAGTAAATGTTTTGATTTAGCTTCTGAATTTATTCATGGAAGGCACATCTGTCGTTCTGCAACAAACAAAGTTCATCATGATTGAATTCGTTGAAGGACAACATGGGATGGGATTATCTGAGATAATCCTTATTAGAATCGGTAGTTAATTATACTCTGCGATACCATTAAATCTGTTACAGAGTGAAATTCGATTGGGAGACCCACAGGGTCCCAGTCTTTGATTACAAGTGAGTTGATATGTCTTCATGATTACATACGGTATTGTGTCATACTATTCAAAGTATCAATCGGAAATACATCAAGATAATCAAGGAATAATGGAATCACTGTCATTTCACGTTACGGATACTTCAGATAAATACTTATGTTAATGAACTGTACTAGTTCTGAGTCTGACGGCAGCAAGTCATTTTCAGACTCGATTTGAGATAATGCTGAACAAGTAGTGCTGCAACAGTTGATTCTGGATTATAAAAA
>JAQFYM010000345.1:0-76747 GCA_034694785.1 Agrenia bidenticulata
TCTTATCTTGTGACAATCTTGTTACATGCCCATGCATTTCATGCTTAGGTTTAATAGTATTATGGAAGTATTGTGCCTAGTGCAGTAGCATTTCATGGTGGAGTTTTGGCAGAGTTGATATTGTTAGGGGTGGCGTCAGTTGGTCATGTGCTAAAATCTACTGTGGATAGTGTGAATCCCCCATACCCGATCGAGTTCCAGTTCTACGCAGCCTAGGTTGTTGTTGTTGTTGTGGATTCCCGTTGTTGTTGTTGTGGATTCCCTTTGTTGATCTTGTGTCTTGCCCGTCTTGCCAAAATACTTGCTATACGGTGTTGAGCACGAATTCTTAGACTCCTCTCTTACACAGCAACAGTGCAGTGGGACAAAAATGAAAACAAGTGATTCACTACATAAACGAAACTAATGATACTAATGAATGTATCTTAACTATGCATTTATGATGTATCTCTTGTTCTGTAATCCATGGTTTGTTATTTGTTGTATGTATAAATGTATATAATAGTTCGTCTTTCGTTTTCTGCTTTAAGTATTCGGTAAGGGCTTAGCGAATGTTGACATTAGTAGTTTCGTAGTTCTTTGTATCACCGGGTAAGCTATTCCATACCTTAGTACCAAAGCATTTGACAGAGTTCTCATAACAATTTGGTCAGGAGTAAGAACAAAACATTGCAGTTTTAATCTTGTAATCCTACCACTACGCACTACTAGAACTGGCTTCGGCTGCGAACATGTCATGATTTACGTTGTAATTGTAATTGTAATTGTGGTATTTATTCATCCATATAAATTGGTACAAAAAGAAATTCATAGTAAGAAGGTCAATTCCCATACAAGATAGGTAATACTCAGCCCTCCC
This sequence comes from Agrenia bidenticulata, assembly GCA_034694785.1. Lineage (NCBI taxonomy): Eukaryota > Metazoa > Arthropoda > Collembola > Entomobryomorpha > Isotomidae > Agrenia > Agrenia bidenticulata. Next base: position 860 of record JAQFYM010000345.1, read on the forward strand.
TCAAAATCAGTCACACAAATCAGTAATTCCCTTCTTAGTGCTAGTTGCTAGTGTTGCTACCAAATTTTCGGGGTGACAGGCTGAATAGTAATAATTTCGGTATTGTCCGATTCAGCTAATTTTATCTTGAATATTACAAAGATCTTTAGTTCTAGAAGGTCCCCAAATAATAGGTCAAATGTCACAGAATTATGTAAGCATTTATTAACAGAACTAACTCGAATGTGGAATCTGTGGATAATAGCCTCCGAGTTCTTTAAATTATAGCAACATTAGTGCTTACTTTCTTGAGTATTAAATGACTGTCAATGGTCAAACCCAAAACTTCAAAAACCCAAAATGGTTCCATTACAAAATAATCTAAGATCTGCAGGCACTTTTTGACATTTTCTAATAACCATAAATTTAGTTTTAGTGAAACGTTTTGATAAACCCATGACCTAGACTTATTGATAAGTTAGAGGTCATACATTAAAGCAATATAAATATTTGTTGAGAGAAAGTGCTTCATTTTTAACATGGACTCTTATAGTTGAAATAAATTCGTGAGGATTGTCACAATTCATAAAAGTCATAAGTAAATAGTGGACTAATAAGGCAAGAAGAACTAGGAAGAATCTTAATCGGCTAGATTACGCCATTGCTACTAACAGTCTTTTACCTTAAAATGACATTTTAAAAAGGGCTCGGAAATCTCGGGATTGCAATCTTGGAAGATTTAATATTGGTCTAAACAAAGGAGAATCAACGGCCTCGACTTGACATGGATTGTTTCTAGTAAATAACAATTAAATCTTTGGTAAAAAAAAATGCATTTCATGAGCTTCCCCTCTCGACATTGATCAACCGGTTCACGTGGTACGGTAATAATATTTTCTAATGTGTGAGCTGGAAAAAAATAGAGTGTGGTTGAATACAATAGATTTATTTAACCAGCTTAATTAAGTTTAAAGGTTATTAGGTACTTTTGCTACTTGCTCTAGAGTAAATGATAGTAGAATATGAAGAATGTAAAAACAATGATATAGACGGATAATAAAATACAAGATATTAAAATGAAGACTTGAATTAAATATAAAACAATAATAGTTCGCGATAGTAGCACAGTTCATAATCTCCAATTACTTTTACAAAGCTCTTGAAAGACATTTTCATTTGTGAATTACAATTTACAATTTGTAAAAACATTTAGAAGTACATTGCCCACAAAAAGGCTAGGAGAGCTGCAGTTTTGCAATTTTGTAATTAATCACATGACTAATTTATTCATGGCATGTGCTACTAGCACATTAATAATTAAAGATTATCAATTACTCTTGACTTGTAGTTGAGGGTTAAATATAATCTTCAAAGTCTTATTATTTCAAAGTTTGCATTATTGTTTGGGCTGACACGGTTAGCTGTATTCAAAGATCAAAAATCCAAGCTCTCTGTTATTATAACTGGAATGGACAGATATAAAACAAAGTAGCTACGTAGATTTTCGAAACCTTAAAATTCAGAATTAAAACTTCCTTTAACAATTTCATTTACTATCAATTGTTTCTTCCTTAATTAAATTAAGATACCTTTAGCAGTAAGCATCTAAGGATTCTGCTGAATGATGACATGCACCGGCTGTCTTCCGTCCATCTCATTTCGTTTGACAATGATGTAACAAGCATGAATGACCTTGAAGTTCCAATTTTTCCAAAGTTAAATAAGTTTGATAATATAATTCAAGTTTAAACAATTACCCCTGGGATCCAACCAAGTAGAGTTAGACCGATGTTAATTAGGAAGTCGCAGCCACACCCCCTGGCCAAACACACGGCCAATGGTGGAAAGAAAAGGGAGATGAGAAAGAGCAGACAGTCTGTGCAACAGCCCATTTTCACCTTAAATATATAAATATTTTATTAGATCATTTAATTCATTTTAAATATCAATAAAAAGTTACCCCCCCTTTTTTTTAGCTTACTAGAGTTTTATTATTCGAAATCCAAAAGCTTTGGTTTTTAATATTTTAACCAATTCTGGGCAGTCCGGGTGGAAATGGAATTAAAACTTTAATGGCCACAAGTTGTAATCACTCCGTACTTGCAATCTGCAATACAATTCAATAATTATTAATAAAGTTTCATTTGCTAATGGAATGGACATGCCTTGTGTGAGGGAAAGCTTATCTCCAAAAAGCAACAGGCTTTAAATTTAATTCTACTGATGACAAATCCCTGTGCACAATCAGTGTACTTGAATAAACACGACCTCAAATATTATTGTTTGAAAAAGGAGGATGCACCTTTTCAAATCAATAAAAGTTAATACTGACCTGCCATTTGATAGCAAAAAATAACCACTAATGTTTGGACTTTTTGGAATTATAAAATCAATAGATTACAGAGGGAACAGTTTGATATTCCTCCACAAGTTAAGATGGAGTGGCGTAACTTTAATACCTAATGACTTCTCCGTGTGTGTTTGCCTACTATTAAAATATGCACATTGCATTTGAAAGTGGGACATTGGAATATAATCTTTGAAATGGAATTTGCATACAGGAAAGAGCCTTACGTAATTGAGATAAAAAGGCCGGAATATATTTGACTATTTTATCTTACCTCCTCTATCTCCAGCTCTGAGGGATAATGGAAAATAGAAAATTGGATCACAAAATCCGCTTCACTAAACTCGAAGGGAAAATCCCGGTGGAGGTTCTCGAGTTGGAAATTCTAGAATGATATGTGTATACATAGATGCTCTCTGTGTCGACTTTGTCTATGTACCTCGGGAAGTTAGGAGAGTCAGTTGCACAATGAGATTTGGATATCATTGGAGAGTATTTGGGATTTTAGTGTAGAATTTTGACAAGTTGAAATTATCATACATGACACAGTCGTGAGTAAACGATGACCCTGAGAGAGTATGAGTCATTCTGTATGGAACCTGCTATTTAGGCTCAAATATTAAATGGAGATTAGTCAGGCTTGCTGCTTTTGTTGGAGATGATGTGAGTAGATGCCGTGTGGCTTGAGCATGTGGTGGAGAGGGATACGATTGACTAATTATTTATGCGTATGAAGAATACATTTTTGTGACAATGAGTTTAGAATCGATAGATTGCTTCTATCACAGATTTTAACCTTGAGAAAGATTTCGAATTTTAAATGTATATGAAGGGTGAAAAAAATAGGAATTCATGTGAGTATGCATAAAAATCCCTAGGCATCCTGCATTACGTTTTTTATAATTTGATATGATTTAGTTTATAAGTGACCATGATGTGTTATAAATAGTTAATTAACCAATGATTTTGAGATACATAGCTTTTCCATACAGTTTTGACTTATAAACTTATAACTTACCCTTGTAAGAAGTGTTACTATCAAATAATAGTTTATTAAGTCAATTTCAAGCTTGATTTTTTGTCCCGGAAACATTACAAAGGTCAGATTTAATTTTTGAACTACAAAAGTTGACAGAAAATTCAAATATTTTAATGAATCAATAAATACAAATTAAATTACATAAAGTTTCTTGCCTCAAAATTTTTCCTAGGGATCCACCCACATGGATTTTTGTAAATTCAGTTGATAAATTGAAGTTAAACAATTGCTACAACCCACCATTAAATATCAAATGCTAATGACTGACTATTGTTAAGAAGTTGAAGCTCGATAAATCTTTCCATTTAAAGTAAATCTTCACGGACAGATTGACTCAATGAACCGAAGGGAGTCATCCTAAGATTCCAAACCGAATTAAAAAAGACAAATATTCGTTATTCAAAAAGTATTTAAATTTTTTTGTTAATAGCACCAAACCTTTTTATTAGTTGTTATTTAAGCCTGCTGCATAGACACCGAACCAGACTGTCTCCCGTCCATTTCATCCCTCTTGGAAATAACGTAGCAAGCGTGGAGAACACCGGGTAGCCATCCGAGAATAGTTAAGCCGATGTTTATAAGAGTGTCACAGCCACACCCCCTTGCAAAACATACTGCCAAGGGCGGGATGAAGATGGCTAGAATGACGAGTAAACAATCTGTACAACCCATCTAGTGCTAAATTAAAAAAAAAAACAACAATAGTACATTTAATTAAGACATTAAATCTTTGATACTAGCAGGATATTTAAGCTTAGTTATTGAAAGATTAGCAAATAACCGAATCAAAAATCAAGAATGCAAAATCTGAAATCTTTAGGGAGTGTGTACTATTTACTTTGGGCTTTGGATTCTCCACAAGGATATTCGGTTGCGATTTCTTTGTTAGTAAAACAATTTCGTCGGTAGTTGAACGAAACTTCCAGCTAATTCAAGAATAAATGAATTTTTTTAAAGTTACAAATTGAAAATGTTTGTAGTAGCAGGAAATTCAGCGTGTTTGTTTGTTTGATCGAGAGGGTCTACAACTACAACTACAAGATCTATGTCACACAATCAGACCGTTTTCAAAAGTGTCTTTGAACTTAAATTCTGTAGTAGGACAGCTTGCATGTCGCAAAAGTGTAATCGGAATAGGAGAATCAATAGGTTCTACTTACCCAGAGGCTTTTACTGGATATTTGATTGCATGTTGGTTGCCGAGGGCATTCTCACCAAGTCGTGTTTGTAACTGTCGTGTTGGGTACATAGTTTCTATAAATATTTAATTACACACAGTTTTTTGTGTACTTACGGGCTAGCATAAAAGGCAGGTAATAACTAGGTAGGTTGGCTACACTTATTAGTCATTTGGTAGGGCAGACTTCCTTCATTTTACAAGGGGACTAACAAGTACCGGACAATCTAAATTCGGTTTTGGGATTCGGATTTGGGGCTCCAATTACCTTTCAACCTCGGAATATTTTCGAAATGACCTGATAAACTGGCATAGAGGCAACCAGACTCTGTGTAATCCTGACAGAATCAATCTACAAATCGCCTTGTTATCTCTTGGTATATGAACGCCACGTGTACTCGATTCTCCATGTCTGGGAACGTAGTCCATGAAAACGGTAGTTAGCATTAGAGTTTAATTCTGTTTAAATTAGTTAATTCTACTGTGAAGTAATAAACAAAAGGACATTTGTAATTATATACACTAGACCACCGCCAAAGGACTGTAGTAAGTTAGCCTCGCTGAGAACGGAACTTTTTTGTGTAGCTATTATGGGCATAACTGGAGCTGATTGGATGTGATAATGAGTAAATAGAGCTCAAGGCGTTGGAAAAAGGAAAAATACTCCTTGAGATTAGTTTGGATTAAAACTCACCTCCACAAAAATGGTTTTAAGAAGTATTAAAAGAATCATATATTTGAATGTAAATAACTAGCTTAATTATGATTGATTTTCATGAACTTCAAGAAAAGTTAGAATGGTGGAAGGTCCTACGGTCAAAATATTCTCAGGCTTATGCGTTCATTGGGAAGTTAATAGAACTTGGTGTATATATGAGGAACGTGTCAGTACTAGGATTGCGAATTTCCGTAAGTTGTGAGAATATGAATGAAGATATTGTGGGTAAAAACTAAAAACTGTAATAACTATTTAAAAAACTACTCAAAAACTACATAACTCGAGGCTAAGAAGTTATAATAATGTTCATTACTAATTACCCTGTATCTATGAGGTCAGATTTTTGTGGTTGAAGATACTTGGTGGTTTATAAAAAAAATTGGATAAATCAAATTGGATAAAATATTTTTAGTTTAGTTTGGATTCAATGGAGCTTGGATGGTGTATCAGTTTTTACTACGAGCTTAAATTTCTGCGTCAAGAATATATCAAATAAGCGAAAGGGGATTTTCTTTGAAGCTTACTTTTTGAAATAGTTAAAGTTATCAATTGTCAATATGGAGCTTTTGAAAGTAATACAAAGTTTAGGAAATTATCAAAATTTTCAAAGATCTTTTTGTATATTTAATACATATTTATTCTGTTTACATTTCAGGTTGTGTCTGTTTTCAGTTTACTAATCATATCGACGTAAGTTTCAGGCCTTTGGCCTCAAAATTTCGGCAAAATATTAAAAACGAGATTATTAAAACATATTTTCCGTTTTTAAAATTAGCTCCGCAATATGTAATTTCGGGATCTTCAATATAGGATGTTTCAACTTAGGGATCGGGAACATTGGTAACTATCTTAAATTTAAAGAAATAAAATCATTGAAATACTTTTTAATGTCCCTTACCTTTAAAGGATACTTCAATCTCGGATTATTACAAAAAGGGCTCGGAAATCTGGGGATTGCCAATGCTGGGAAGTCTAATCTTGGGATATTTAATATTGGTTATAAACAAAGAGGATATTTCAACGCTGGTCTAAAGCCTCGAATTGCCATTTTCAGAATTGGAATTCCTCTCTAGCCTTTAATCACATTTAAATTATTTACGTGCTTGCATTGCATTCAGTTCCAACGTTAACTCCGGTTGTAAATGCCGCCTAAGATATAACTGAAAGCAGCCCTGAATCTCCGGTGTTTTAAAGTTAGAAAAAACTAAGCTTAAAAGTTTATCAACCTTTTTTAACCGTTGACCGTGTAATTACAATTGCTCGACAAGCCAAAAAAATTACTCAATAAGTTTTTATACAGTTAAAATAGTCTTTTACGGTTAAAAATAATTATTTGTTTATTAATTCTTGTACAAAACAAAACAAAGACAAGAAGGTATTTCGTCAACAAAACTGGCATTAGTTTACACACATAGTATTTATAATCTTAATAACACTATCGTTGGAAAAGGCAGCAGAAAACAAACAAAAAACAAAAAAAACAAAACCATGAATAAAAATCCCTTAAAAGCCGACCGATTTGTGCGAACTGTGACTCATATACAAACTGAAGATGAGAGTTACAAGCAATAGAATATCAAAGGATCGTTTCTAGTAAATAAAACGATTAAATCTTTGGTAATTGATTAAATAAGCTTCTAGATTATTTTAATACATTCCATGAGCTTGTCCCCTCTCGGCATGGAATCCGTGTTTTGGATGAGCTTCATAGTTTACAACGTTCAACTTTCCATGCTTGTCATAAAAGCCGTATTTCCCCTTAACATAGCCTTTGCCGTCCTTTTCCTCGAATCGGAAGAGTCGGTTGTAGCTCCTTGATAAATAAGAAAATTATTGGTAACAAATTTAAATTTTTTAAATCTCTGATTAACTATTCCAAATTATACACAATAAAATTTCCTTTAAATAAAAGCGGATATGCCACTGCCTCTCCCCCGTGGATTGTTTGTACAAGGTAACCAACCACAACCACCTACCTAGCGCATCAAAACGGCCCATGAAATTGTTGAATTTGTTGTAACCAAAGGGGCACAAAAAAATTATAAAAAATCATAAAATTAGCCAGATTTCATTTTCTATCAGATCTATTGATGATAACAAAATATACTAAATACAATCCTACCACTATGACACCCCTGCCATTGTAAATATAATCTAGATCCTAATCTCCAAACACAGACAAGATCATCATTCCCATAACATAGCCCTTTTAGAAGATCTTGAGAATTCTCACAACGTTTAGAAAATCCCTCAAGACTCACAAACGCAAAGAGAGAGAAGTTTAAATGTTTTTTTTCCTTCTTTTTTATCCACTTGTTGACTGTTCCACTCTAATTTGTAAAACGTCTCACTATCCCACCAGACCTAAGTCTAAAGCAAGTCTGAACCTTAATACTAAACATATATAGATCATAGCTCAGACCCACACCTCTCAAGCCCTGACAAGTATGAACTAACCAGCTAACCAAATCCATCAAAAATTGCAGACTCTTGCTTGCACTTTTGGACTCGTCTCTACAAGCTCTGGTGAGCTTTCTCAGCTTTTGAGAACCTTTTGGGATTTGGCCAATGTAATCTCGTCTACGTGCGTTTCCATTGGATTGGATTAACCGTTTTGGATCTGACGAGGTTTTGAGAATGAAAGTAATGAAATGCATGAGGGATCGGTGGGAAATTAAAAGGATGTTTGAGAAGGACGTGGACGTTGGAGTGGAAATTGAATACGATTGATGTGTGCACATCAAGTGGAGATAGTATAACCTAAAACGACTGTGGATTTATGGCAAACTTTTTCGCAAATTAAAAGAGAATCACTTTCATTTAAAAATCAAATGGCCAGCAGGAGTAAAGATTGATTGATTAGCTAAATAGCTCCATTAAGTCTAAATGGTCGAAATGAGCTTTGTTTTTTTACTGTTTAGAAACTTCAATCACATATAAATGACTTTGAGGAATTGGTAGTGCCGGTGGTTATAAACCTTTTCTAAATCTTTGCACATCTCTAAACTCTTAAACAGGCACTTGTTAAATTGCAGGTATCGAAATATTCGTCTTTCTTTTTTATAGGGAATTCGAGACAAAAAACAATGTAAAAACGTGGGAGTCGGTGGGTTTACCATGTAACTTAACTATGTGGAATGTAGTCAAGTGCAAAATATGTGCGGATAATACTAAACCCTTGTGGTTACTATGTATCTTTAAATTACATGCCGTAAGCCAAAATTATTAGAAAAAATTGACTCGATCGCTAAAAACTAATTTTTTAAGCCAATATGGCAAAACCTAAGTAATTGGTTACCCTTTGCCGGTGTCGTATCCAAATCTGTACGAGTGGGGTCCTTGATGTCCTGACACGTGGTACAAGATTCGGTCCCCGTTGCTACTAATCTCATCGTGACCGTGTCCACCTCCATGACCGTGACCGGTGGCAGCCTTTAATTTTTTTAAAATCATTAAAGGATTGCATTAACTGAAGCGAGTACAACGATGCTTGCAATTATACATTAAGTTACACAAAAATTCAAAGGCTTACTGAATCAGAGTCGTATGGAGCAGAGACGGGATCCACGGAAGACGAGCTCATGCCTCTGTAATTGGGATCTTTTGGAGATGCGAGTCTGACAATTCTCGGCTTTTTTGCTGACCTCTTCCCCTTCTTAAGAGGATGAGTCCGGACCATATCTTCATTAACTCCTGAAGCTGACATCAACATTGGCCTACCTGGATGGACCCCTTTCCCAGAGGCTTTATAACCTGCTGAGACTGGACGACTGTAGGCGAATGAATTTCCAGATCCCGCGGGATACCTTGGTGCTGAGCTGTGGTAGCTAGGACCTTCATCGTCTCCGAAAGGTGAGGCTGGGAAAGATCCTGCGGGAGAGCTCTGGGGTGGACCTCCGTAACCGAAGTCTCCACTAGGTGGACTGAATCCCCCAGGACCTCTTTGCTCATCATCATTAATCTGAGCTGGATATTTGTTTACATCATCCGCAGTGATAATCTGGGGTTCTCGAGTGTCTCTATTCCCTCCATCAAACTGTTCTGGGTAGTCATTTGGACCCCCAAAAAGTTGTGGGGGTGAAGATGACCCTGGGTATCTACTTTGTGGGGATGACGATCCATCAAAATCTGAACCCCCAGGAATAGAAGGTCGAGATGCTCGGAAGGGTCGGGATTGAGCGCGATAGCTGGGCCCTTGAACCCTTGGTGGGGGGTCGTCGTCTTCTTGATTGTTCTGAGGGTAATATGCAGGTGCGCCATTGAGTCCTAAGCCATCTGAATCTTCTGGAGAAAATTGTGGACCAGGAGATCCTCCTTGATAAGGTCGGTAAGAAGGGGTTGAGCTGTGGTAAGATGGAGGTCCACCACTTTGATACGAAGGAGATTCACTTTGCTGACTGTAAAAAGGGGCTGGACTTCGGGGGTGATGAGCTGCTGGACGATTTTGGTACGAGGGAGTTGAGCTGTGGTAAGATTGAGGTCCACCACCTGGATATGCTGGAGATTCACTTTGTTGGTGGTAAGATGGGGGAGGTCCTCGCGGATGATGAGAGGATGGACCATTTTGATGGTGAGAGGATGGGCCATTTTGATGATGCGAGGATGGGCCATTTTGATGATGCGAGGATGGACCATTTTGATGATGAGATGATGGACCGTTTTGAAGATAGGGAGAGTCGTCTTGGGATTCTGGACCACCACCATGACTAGAAGGTCCCTGAGAGTGGTACTCAGATGGATGGCTTTTGTGAGGTCTGTGACCTCCTCCTCCACCGCCGCCCCCACTGTATGGAGAAGATGAGCCTGGCTGCTGACGAACTGGTCGACTAGGTTTACTTGAAGGGTTGGAGGAAGGACGAGAGAAAGGAGACGAAGAAGAAGGTCCTCTGGGAGGGAAAGAACCACCTCCGAACGGTGGACCGTCGGATGGACCATCTGGAGGGGGTCTGCCAAATCCAAAGTTCGAATGGAATGGATCATCATTCTCAGAACCCCCCGGGCCACCGGGACCGCTGGGGCCTCCTGGGCCACTAGGTCCTCCTGGACCACCTCCAGGGCCATCTCCAAAATATTTAGGGCCATGAGATGATGAAGGAATCTTACTTGGGGAATATTGTTTCCCACTCGATTGTCCTGCAGAATTTGAAGGCTTCATCCCGAACATACTTCTGAACGGAGCCAGTAAATCTGGTAGTGACTCTGATGGACTTAGCCATAAGGCTAGTATCTGTTAAAATGATTAAAAAAGGATAATGGTACCGAAATAAATTGTATATAATACCTGAATGGGGAAGATAAGATTATAAAAGGGACTTACAAGTATTGATATAAATCCCTTCATCCTCTGACTGGAGTGCTTATGGTCCTCTGACTTGAAGCTCAGAAACTTAACTGAAGAGAAGTTGACGAAGCCGTGTGGAATAAATAAGAAAGTTTCTAAAGCTCCCTTCGTACATCCTTAAACTCAGAGAGGTAGGTTGGACATAGAAGCTATAAGATCAAGCTTAAAGATTGCCACTGTCTTGGCAGAGGGTTGAATGTGGAGATGAATTAGTTTTGGATTCATTAAAAAGATTTTGTATATCCCCTTATCATGATGGTGTGATTATTAAAGTATTAAAGTGTTATTATGGTAGTGTACCATTGTGTTTTTAGGCTTTTGAGGTGATTTACCTCTTAAAGTAATTTCAGACTTTGATGCACAAGAGAAAAAGCAAAAGTGATCCAAAGGGGCAGAATCAACTCAGCAAATTAAGAGAAAAAGGGGAAAACTAGATTAAGGAATCACTGAGTCACTGTCTATAGGCTCTTCAAAGTGTGTGCAGCGATTCGCTTCAAAAGCCACTCCAACAATCCATACACCTCTGACATATGGGACGATATAATCATCTTGTTTGTCTCGTCAAAACTTGTGCAGCGTTTAGAGTAATGACCATCAGGAGTCTGTTATTAGTTGGAATCGATACTCAATAATTATATTAAACTCCCATGGGTCATTTCATCGTCAACAACAGCCGCGTTTAAGCCTTAGCCAGTCTCAAAATCAGTTTGGACACGCTCTTTAATTTTTGTTCCTGATTCTTTTAGGATTTTAGGACTAAATATTTTTAGCTAATGATTATAAACACTTTTGTACTGATTTTTTACACGACACCCAAGAACTTAAAATCTATCACACACTGCCTAAATTTTTGTAAAGATAAATCAATCGAATGACTTGATTGAATAGCATTTCTTTGAGTCCCATCGATTATGCTTCTATGAATTTATTTAAGGCTAATACGATTTTTTTTTAAACTCTGTCTTGGTCAAGGAATTTGTTTATGAGGCCGAAACCGGGGAGGTAACTGACGTAATTTTTTATTTAAAACTAAATCATGTTCAAATATTCATATTTTTAATTCCACTTGAGCGTAAAAATAAAGAGTTAGGAAAATCATCTCAGGCCCTAGAGACACGATGGTAAATATTTTAAATTTTCAAAAAAAGTTAACCCATGTACATGTAGCAGATAGAGCTAGAGATTTCACGCAATTTCAGTCAATGCAGATCAAAGATGAGTAAACAAGCTTAAACTTTCAGACACATGATCATTTCTCGAAAAGGTGAGAGGGGGGTAGCACATAATCTTTGACTTTACAGCCAACCATCCGTTTCAAACATTGTGCGAGGGATGAATGATCCTCCTTACTCTTTACTACAAATCTCTTGTAGTAATCTTGAAATGATTAAGAATTTCAAGTTATTAACCCTATTGACGCTTCAGTTAGGGTTGTATCAGAAAAACAGGGTTAACCATGTATTGAACCGTGTTTTATAATTATATTAATCTAATAGCCTTTAAGTGTGTATTTTAGTACGGAGGCTAGCCTGTTTAGGATTTAATTGTTATTTATTGCCACAAGTTGCCAAAAAAGTTTCATATTTTTAGACATACTCCCTTGATCGCCTGTAGTTTTAGTAAGATCGAAAGTGTAAAGATGTTTCAAGATGATTGAGTGACTTCAATTATAATTTTTACTACAATTAAAAGATATGGATGAGAGTTTATTATATAGTTGATCGAGATGCCGATGGGTTCATACGTAATGGGGACTTTGGATTTTTTCCCCTCTCATAATGTGAGCTGTTTGTTTTTTACTGGTTGTGCGTAACAATAAATAGTACGAGGGATCAACGTATAAAGGAATGGTAATGAGCCGGAATAATGAAAAGGGAAATTATTTTTGTAAAATTGGTCGGAAACTTATGTTTTAAAAAAAAAACTTTGATGATGGAATTTATTATTTTTCAAATAGCTTGGGCCCACTTAATTAGCTTTAATTAAATCTGCTACAGAGTTTCATTTAACACCTTGGTTTTTTCCTTGCATACAAGTTTGTATGATACATTTTGAAATTGGGGCCTAGTTTGAAATGAATAGAAAGATTGAGGGCTATGTTTTGCAAAGATTTGGGCAAATATAGGGAAATAAAGTAAATTTAAACATTTTGATAAATACCAACTTTCTACATTAAAAAAGACTGCAGTGAGTTAAAATGTTATTTTATCAGTAGGGGTCATTGTGTAATCTATCACACAGTATCATCGTAATGGTTTTCGAATAACTCTCTTAAGTGAGAAAAACAACTTTCCTTTTCCATATGAAACTGTGTCCAAGATTATAATAAAATCTCCTCAAAGCCGCTGAATTTTATAGATATTGAATGAACGTGTCAATCGATTCAAGTGAAATTAAAATCAGAAAAACTGGCATATATCCATTTATATGCAATTCGTTTTTTTCATCAGGTGGGCCTCTGTTCAACCAAATTCCTTCCATTTTTTTGCTCCCTCCACACACACGTTGTACACAAATCTTTGAAAAAACTGACAATCGTTAATAAATGATTCAATATTAATCAATCGCTTTCCTTAAAATTCTAAAATCCAATTTCCTTAAGTCTCATTAAAATTTGTCTAGAGGTAGCAGGGGAAATCTTGTCCTAACCTATTTACTATCATCAAAACTGTTTCGTCAATTTATAATTAAAACATTAATGGCAAATAGTATTTAATTTGTGTCTTACTGTGTTAAACAGTACTAGCTATATTGAAATATCGACTAAAGTAAGTTAATTTTTAGTCAAATCTTCAAAATTCACCAATTTTTTAAATTCCAAAAACCTTCACAAATGACTCCTGAAAAAGTAGGGATATCTCATAGAGAAAAGGATGTGAAAGAAGGAAACAGAAACTCCAAACAAAGTGCATCCAAAGGGCATTGTCTCATATCCATTTTTCAAGGGAAATAACGTCCTGTTTTTCCCAAACACTGCACTTTTTGTACCAAATGCTCAAAAACAGCGAATTACAACTTAGTGGGATGCGTGAATAAATAATATGTGTGTAATTCCACCTAATTCCTATACAATCTGCCTCTGGTCTTTATCAAGAGTCATTACGAATGGCATATAGTTTGAAATTTACAAGCAATGCCCATCAAGGTGTGACAATGTGGCATCACTAAATCCTTCACTCGCTGATAGTGCACAGACGTTCAATTTCATAAGAGTCCACAGGCAGGAACAGCCTTGTTAATTGCATAGGAAACTTTCTAGTCAATCGTTTCCAACCATTCCATACGAAATTATATGTATAATAAAAGCATTTGTAACAAATATTATAAAAACCGCTCCGATACCTTTTGGATTTTTTTCGTCAAAATTACTCAAGGTATCAAAATTACAGTCTTTACATTCTTCTCAACCAGTAGAATTAAATTTAAACTTTTGTTTACACAGAATAAGTTGTTTTTGTTTTCAAAAAGGCCTGGTAAGGCGGAGGAGGCTTATATAAATATTTTTTTAAAGCGTTTCCTTCCGTTTAAGTCGAAAAACGTGTGGGTTTAAGCATAGAATAAAATTTTATTAGTTAATGAAGGGATAGAGAGTTAAGTGTTTATTTAATTACAGTATAACTCGGATAGTAGGGCTGAAAGTAGTAGATATTGAACAGGAAAATGCCACTTCTGTGAATTTAGTGAAAAAGATTTATTTTATTTATTTTAATATTCCTTTGAAATTTATACTTTAGAACAACGTGGTTTATAAGCTTTAACATAATGTTCAACTGATTTCAGCGAGGAAGCGTTGCCCCCATATCAGGAATCTGTTTTGAATTTGAATTTAAGTAATTTAAGAAGGATATCGATGCACTTGCGACATGGTACAAATTGTCGTTTCCCAATTGTGTTAACTAATCTTAAGACTTAATTAGGACTTAGCTACTCTAGACCATAGAACTAAATACTATACTAACTCTAGACCTATTTAAAAATATTAGATTCTAATAAATTGCAAACTTTGTAAAAAACGGAATAAAACCAAATAGATACGGATCAGGATGTATCAAAAAATCATTCTGATAACGACTATAATATTTAATTTTAAAAAAAATCAACACTTTGATTTCCTACAATCATCCCAAAGGAAGTCCAAAGTTATTATACTTCCCACCTATTAAATAAAATAAATAATGAGCGTCACAAAGTAACTTAAATGCACGGTGGTATGATTTTAGAGATTTTTTTGTCAAAAATTTAATCCTAACCATTAATGAACAAAATTATACGGATAAAAAATTATGTATTTGTTTTTTTTAAATATTAAAATACTGCATTCTTAGCCCAAGATAATATTACTTGTATACGATAGTCGCAAATTGATTTCTAACAACAGAAGACTGGAAGGTACACGGACATTTTTGTATTTATGTCCGAGGGTAAACATATATTTAACCTTAAGCTAAATTATTCATAGAAAGCATTAAAAATAAGTCCTTTGAACTAAAGTTAAACTTAATAAAACCCAATGGCTTAATTCTCAACTTTAGAATCTGTACTCAGATTTAAACTTGTTAATAGCTTTTGGAGCTGCGTGATTTGCTTCTGGAGCATTTGCTGTCGGAGGCCTTGTATTTCTGAGGATGAGATTGTCGGAGACGGGAGCTCCTCGCTGTTTTTCGAACTGCTTCTTTCGTCATCCCGGTATCGATAAGTTCGGTCATCTCGATTGTCTTTGAATGCGTTCGAGAGTCGAGTTCTTGTCGAGTGACGGTCTTCGTAGGGACGGTTTTGGTAGGAGGAGAAGGCGGCTATTATCTGAAGGAGGTATCAAAAATAAGTTATACATTTTCATAAAATTTTCAATCTTGCTATAGGATCGTTTAATAACTTACATCTTGGATATTCGAAGCAGCTGCTGTAGTTGAGGCTGCAGTAGTTGTGGTCGACCTCGTTGTTGTAGTTGGTGTGGTGCGAGGGGTAGTTCTATAATTTTGAATTCAGAATTAGCTGTAATTTACTTTCAATTACTTTGAGTAATTTAATTGGAACTAAAGAAGTTAAGAATACATGACTTACGTCGTTGTTGTGGTCGTAGTTCGATCTCGATCGTCATCACGGTCACGATTTCTGTTTCGATCTCCATCTTGGTCCCTGTTTCTATCTCCGTCTCGATCCCTCTTACGATCTCCATCTCGATCCCTGTTACGGTCTCCATCTCGATCCCTGTTCCGATCTTCGTCTCGATCCCTGTTACGATCTCCATCTCGATCCCTGTTCCGATCTCCATCTCGATTTCGGTCCTTGTCTCGATTTTTATTTCCATCTCGATCACGTTCCCTTCCCCGTGGTCTTGCTCGATCCCCCCGTCTATCTTCATCGGAATGGTCCCGACTATCCTCATCGGAATCTCGCTTATCATCGTCTTCCTCATCCGAATCCTCCTTCTTCCTCTTGCTATTCCTTCTTTTACTTTTGCGCCTGGAACTCTTTTGGGTGATTGGGACCAATTCAAAAACTGGCTGCGGGGCCTTGGGCTGCTTCGCATATTGGTACTGGACTGGAACCGGTACTGGGACCGGTATTTGTACTGGAGCCCTATTTGTGAAATAATTAGCCAACGCTTCATTAGAAGGAGGTGGAGGTTCTTGGTGTCCGTGTAGTTGGTGATGGCTATGACGGTTTGGGACTGTACGATAAGTCGGGTACTCTGGCAGACTGGGTACGGCATACAGTTTTCTTATTGTTATGGGCTGATCTTCAGAAACATAGGTGTTTCGAGGGATGGTCCCTACTAGACATCCTGTGTTCATCGGATAGGGCCATTCCCTGTCGTCCCCTTGGAAGGGGACCATGAAACCCGAAGGGGCTAATACATTCACCTCTATTTGTCTAACGACCATGGGCCTGTTCAGAGGAATTTCGACGGCAGGGATGTGGAAGCCGTCAGTTAGGCCGAAGAACTCTGGGTACTTAATGTGAACCGTTGGGCCTTCTTGTCCATGTGAGTGTGATCGCTGAAAAAAGCAGTCAGTTATATTTTTGAAGCAAGAAACCTCGGGGTACTCGCGTTTGCAAAATTTACAAGATCCTGTCTACCTTAATCCGATTACTGTTGCCAATTTCCAAAGAGTCTTCTGAGATTATGTACAGCGGGACTGTTTTCTTCCCTGGCATCGCTTCGATAGGCTTCATAAGCGTTACGGCGTAAACTGAAGGTGCCACAGGGTATGCCGGTGGATAGTTCTACTCAGAGGTTATCATTTTATCAGTTACAGAATTAAATGCTTTGATTGAATAAATATTGAATTCATTTAGCCCTGAAGGAATTGCGTGTGGTGTGACCTTATACCTGTTCTTTATAAACTACAGGAATGTCATAAGGATGCTGGACACCTTCGCCCCCTCCGTCTGAGTAATCCGAGTAGAACTGTGACGTCACTGACGGTACGGTCAAGCATAATACGACCTGCATAATCAAATTTTAGAGT
The DNA here is from genome assembly GCA_034694785.1 of Agrenia bidenticulata. Taxonomy (NCBI): domain Eukaryota; kingdom Metazoa; phylum Arthropoda; class Collembola; order Entomobryomorpha; family Isotomidae; genus Agrenia; species Agrenia bidenticulata. Next base: position 17,934 of record JAQFYM010000345.1, read on the forward strand.
TTGCATTTGTTTCATTTAATTTGATACCTTCTCATCTTTGAATATTTGTCGAATTCATGTTTAGGTATTTAATTTTAAATGGCTTCAAACCAATTTAAAAGTATTTTAAAAAGTCAAAAACCTTAACCTCGACCGTTTTCCAATAAGTTCTCATCGCATTTAATAACTATTCATTCCTACACTACAATTATAATCGCGTTCTTCAAAATATATCATTAAAATTATCACCCCTCAAAGTCACTAACGCTTAAAGTATTTAGCTCACTGACTTAAATAATCCTTACACAGATAACCGTCATCAATTTCAAGTCGTTTTAAACCAATATGGATAATTATGCGCAGGCAATTCTCACCTGTAAAAATTATAAATATCAAGGCTGTTATCATTTATAATTCTAAGCTTTAAAAAAACCCAGCAAACACCTTAAGCGTTTATCCCATTGATTATTCTTTATTAAAATCCCATTAGCCCAGAGTAGTTCTTTGTGGTAGAATCGATTTGATAATTGAACGAATCATAATTATCAGAACTATCTTGGTAAGCCTGCGTAGAATTTAGTGTGAGAAATGTCTCGGATATTTTCCCACGATAAGCCATTCTTTATCAAGGATTCTCAAGTGTTTTTAAAGGAATTGTGTTGAATCATTAGATCTTGAGTTCCCATCAATTTAAAACTAAATTAATAAACTAGTCCATTCATATTGAAAATAAGTAAGAGCTTTATGGAATAGCTTGTAGTATAGTACGACGTGAATTTTTTTATGCATCCTAATGGCAACACGTCACATGCCATTTGGTTAAATGAGTTATTAGCTTTATTAATATCTCTAGGTTTTTGCTATAGTTAGTTAATCATAATCGGCATTGGCTCTAACCTCCTTGTGTCAGGACTTAAAAAATTTAAGCCACTAATCTATGAGGGACATCAGCCCTTTTACTTTTGAGTTGGTTCACAGACTATTCTGAAGCGAAATCTAAGGGGACTTAGAAATTGAGGATTTTCAATGGGATTTTCTTTCAAATTATTTTTACTTGAATGCTGCATGCTTCGGATACTATTATGCTAGTATTAATTTAAAGATTTTGTTGTGGAAAAATCAACAATGAAAACCTTTAGATTGACTTTAGAAATTTCTTAGCCACTCCATCTTCAGCCTAGGTTTGTTATACTACAATTACCAATATTTATATGAAAACCAATTAAAAATAAATAAACCATAAATACTCGCCCACATTAAAAAGTAAAATCACCCAAAAACGAAAAACCTTACCACCGATAAAACTTGTCGAATCCTCAACTCCATGATATCTCTGGAGGATCAAGGATCGTAAGATTCGAGTCAACCCTAACCAGTTGACTTAAAATTCCTTCCAGACACTTCACAAACTATACCGTTTTATTAAATAATTAATTAAAAAAAACAAATCAAATCGAAATCCAAACTCAGTCGTCCCTCCAAGTGTTGTTCATCCTTCAAGGGAGAAGAAGCTTATGGAAATTGGAGCGATAACACCTCCATATTTTATTAGATCATCCTTCTCTCAGGGATCCCATAGGGCTGCCTACTTTTCTCATGCATGATCATTCCTAACGATAAGCTATTATCCTGCACACCTTCAAGAGTAGTACCCATCCTAGTGTGAACAATCTCCAACCTGTGGTTAACCCACCGGACGAACCATTAAGAACACAGGAGTAGCTTTTATTTTATTTAATAGACATTTAGAGAAAGGTCCTTAACATATATAGAAAAATATTAAATAACAATATTCAATGGCACAGGCCATCAATCATAATTGATGAATGTTTTCCTTCGTTTTATGTGCGAATTTTTTAATACATTTTAAATTATGATTGACCCTTGGTAATTTATTAGCAGTGCGAAGCATTGGGCCCGGTTTCTTTTTCTAACTTTAGGGACATTAATTATCATGATAGAAGATATTATTGAAATTATAGCGCAAGAACTTTTAGGACAATTTTAGGTCTTTGGGCTCTTAATAAGGTTAGGGTCAAAACAGTGATGCTAATTTTAGGTTGATGGTTGATCCATGGGGACAGTAAGTAGTCCATTAAGTTTTTTTTTAATCCTCAAAGAAAATTGGGGTTGGATATGAATGAGTGCGTGTTTGTATTTAAATTAGGTTTAGTTTACAAATTAGGGTTTGAAAACAAACGGATTGATTTATTAATTGGCTGGGGTCCAAAAACAAATTAGTAAATTGAACTTCCTGGTTCCATGTAATCCGAAGCTTCGGACGCTTGAACGTTTGGATCCATATGCTTAAATGCCACATATTTCAGTCAAGAAATCCAAGTTCATGTTCCACTCACACTTATGAACATGAACATCTTATTCCTAATTGCGATCGTGGGATTTCAGCATCTCCAAGTAAGGGCATCATTAACTGTATTACCTGTCAATTAGTGTCAATATAAATCAATTACTGCGTACCTCATCAGGCTAAGCGTTTTGGATTTCCTTTTAGGACGCGTCATGTGATATCTCCAGTCCGGTGGAAGGTGCTGAGGAGGCTCCTTTACGGGAAAAACGAGGCGAGTTTGACCTGTCACCTTTACTATCTTAGAAATACTAGCTGCGGCTTATCTTATAATTCCCGACTTCATTAAACCGGCTATTTAAATTGTGATACGTAGGTGCGACGGGGTGTCAAGCATCCCACCATATAAAAAAAGGTGACCATGCCGTCAAGCTTACATCAGCCGCTAATGACGAATGTCACTGGACTCTCATCGTATGGTCATATCTTTTAACTACTGATATAGTGTAGAGGTTTGGATTTTTGGAGCTTTCGAAATCTACTCTTGAAAAACAATACAGGGGGACACTGGCTGTAAACCCGCTTTGAATTGTGACGAAATCAACCTAAAAAAAGACGAAGACTGCTCTGACGAATACATCCACGTTTCCGATGGAATGGGAAATGATCTGAGGGTTTGCGGTAATCTAAATTTCGATAAGCCCCTGGTGGCCGGTCCTGGAGGAAGGGATCTCTTCGTTAAGGTTAGCGCAGATAAGACGGTTCGTTGTGCTGCTCAGTGCTTAGTTGGAGAGGCGATTGAGTTACCGGAATCTGAGACTAAGCGGAAGGAGGAGTTCCAGTGTGGTGAGTTTTGAGGAGTTTGGATATTAACTTCTGACATTTGATAAGTTTAAAAAATTAATTAAATTTTTGACTACTTTAGTTTGTGGACTTCAGGTAGAAACAATCTCTTAGAAACTGTAAATTCTAAACTCTAATCTCTAAACTCTAAATCAGAATAAAGACGATAGGATAGTTGGGGGCGAAGATGCCCGGAGTTCGGAGTTCCCGTGGCAAGTGGCGATTGTCTATGCTGGAACGAGGTCACCGAAATGCGGAGGTCAGCTTTGAGTTTATGGAAGTGTCGTTGATTTAGATTTCAATTGTGATTGTTTTTTACAGGAACTGTTATCAACAATCAGTTTATCCTCACTGCCGTAACACATTTAATAATAGGTTTGTCGAAAAAATGTGGAATTGATTATATAAACGAATATTTTAAACCTTCTAGTCCCATTGTTTCTGGTTTGAGAAGACAAAGGCAAATGAAATCGAAGTCTTGGTTCATGCTTATATTCTGGACATGACGAAGAAGGACATAGCAGTTGATGTCGCTCTTGGGTAAGCTAGGTTATTGATTTAGCATCATGTCAAATGTCAACCGTTTATTTTCCTTAAATTCAGACAATACGGCTCAATCCGAGGCTCAGGGTATAACAAGAAGGCTTACACAGATGCTGAAGAAGGTACTCAGAGGTTCAAAGTCGCTGAGATCATTATGCATCCAATGTTCACCGAAAAGTACTGCTCACACTGTCTTTAAAAATATTACTCACATTTAAGAGTTATAGCAGTAAGAATATTTAATCCCTAGTTACGATTACGACTACGCACTACTGCGGCTGGACAGAAAGATTGACCTGACCGCTGCTGATGCTCCGACCCCTATCTGCCTAACCCCGCCGAATATATGGGATATGACTTTTGAAGGGACAACTCCAACTGTAGTAGGGTGGGGAATGCCTGACGAAAACGCTGGCGGAACCACTCGTGTCCTCCAGAAATTAGATGTTCCCATAATACCCTTGAGCAAATGTCAAGCGTGGTTACCCGGTACTGTGACCCAACGGATGATCTGTGCTGGATTTGAGGAGGGCAAGAAAGGTCAGAGTTCATTTAGCATTTTATTATTATACATTTTTTGAGTTAAGCTTATTTGAAGTTTTTATTTGCGTATTTTTCAGATGCTTGTACTGTAAGTATATACATATAAGTCATATTTTTATGATTCCTTGTATTTATTGAGTTATATCTCCAATGCAACTACTGAAATAGGGAGATTCTGGAGGGCCTCTCATTTTAAAACAGGCCAATAAGCAGTGGTGGCAAATCGGTGTTGTGTCCTGGGGGTAAAAACAAGAAAAATTAACTATTATTTATAATATATTTAATTAAAATTAAACATTTTCTATTGTTCTAATACAGCGAGGGTTGTGCACAGAAACACAAGCCAGGATTGTACAGCAGAGTGACAGGTTCGCAGATAACCCAACCAGAATAACACATGGATTTAAAAAGGAATAACTTTGATTAAAAAAAATTATGATTTTCAGAAATGCTCCCATGGATAAGGCACCACTCGAACAAACATGATGCCAAGTGGTGTAGGGACACCAAGAATTAATATATTTAAAAGGCTTGCGCTGCTTTCTACCAAGTAAATTTTTGATTGGAAAGATTAAATTATAATTCCAAAATTTCAAACTTTAAATAAATAAGGAAAGTGCAGTAATTACAAATAGACAGTATTGGTTTCGTTATTTTCAAAATACGGATAATCACCTTCAAATCAATGACATCAAAGGTCTTATTGAAGATATATGTACATTGTGTAGCCTTCGCTTCCTTGTAAATTCATCGACTCAAGGGCTAAATCCCCCAAGAGCCCTTGCCTTGAGATTGAAATCTTGGATTACAAGTGTCAACAAGTTCAGGAGCAAAGGTACATCAACTCCACCGAGTCTCATCGGGATATTTCTTGAGAAAAAAATCGACATGACTTTTCTCGTCTTAGACAATGAAATTAAAGATTAATAAATTATTTTGATGTTTAAAGCCTGAGGTTATCAACGCTCTTTAGTGTTTCTTGTGAGAACAAGTTGAGGGCAATTCCTGAGAGTATTAGTTACACTTGCTTATCTGTAGAATTTGCCACAGGTCTCACACACACATTTGAATTTATATTTTAAATACAACGAAAAGCAAACACGAAATAAAAAGGCTATTACTCATAAAACTTTTTTAGTGTGGATTTGCGATGCACAAATAGTTAAAGTTTAGAAACATATCATTGAGTATGCAAATTTCTTTAAAAAATATTAATCGATCCTTATAATCTCTTTTCCGGTGCCTTCTCATAGAGTTTCTTGTCTTTTCAGATTGCATCAAAATTGAAATATATAGCTTTTAAATTAGTTTTAAAAGATTAATTGCTGGTGGTGCAGTTGCACTTGATGTATTATAAAATGATAAATGTGTTACATTAAACTTGCAAAAATATGTGTTGAATGATTAATTGTTTTAAATTTAAATTATTAAATCCTCTATATCATTTTCGATTAGATTATTTTTATTAGCATTGCAATTATTTTCAAATTGAAAGTCGAGCAACTGAATTTTCAAGTAACACATCGAAATGCTTTGCATAACAGTTTTTTTTTAAATATAGGGATTAGAAGATCAGAGCATAACGATATCTTATCAATAAGGGCTTATCATTTTCATTATTGTAGTCAATATATCATTACATAATGAGTGTAAATTAATTCATTCATCCATACACACCTTTGCAGACTTCATATTTATTTAAATCAATTCCGAGCAGTCTTGTTACTACTGAAAAATTACTTTTGAAAAGCTCAGAGCAACAGAAAAATGTCTCTATTAATAGTATTAATTAGTGCAATAATTTTATTAACACTATCAGCCCAAGAAGCCAATTGTCAAATCAACTGGAACGAAATAGACGCCTTAGTCGAGGATTTTAGAAAAATTAACGAAATCCCAGGATTAGGATTAGCTCTGATTAATAGCACGTCTGGAGAAGCTTTTACCAAGGGGTTTGGCTTCAATGATTTAGAGAATTCTGTCCCTATGAAGAACGACACTCGATTCCTGATAGCCTCCATATCCAAGGTCGATTAACTGAAGAATTAATTATTTCACACGAATTGATTAATTTATCCCTTTGCATAATTTAATCTCAAGATCTTTTAATTGTCTCCTCAAGAGCTTCACTGCCCTTACCGTAGCACGAATGCTTCATCAGTGGTATCCCCAGCTGGGACAGGCTGTTCTGGACGTTCCGATCGTGGAACTGGCCCCTACGTACAACCTCACTTTGATCGACAGGTAAGGTGTATCCCTAATGACTTATTGGACCACTTAAGATAAATACAATTAAAGACTGAAGTCGTAGAGATTGATTACAATCAGGGTGGTATTAATTTGGTAGGTACCGAACTGAGCATGTGACCTTCAGGGATCTTCTGTCCCACCGAACCTGTCTCAACTCTTATGGACTTGGTGTGACCGCAGGGGCTTTTAGTTCTAGAGCTGAACGATTATAGTAATTTAATTTTGATCAATTATTGTAGTAGCTAACTGAGGAAACTACTTCAAAGTTTTAATTTTGAATGGTAGTCGCTACAGATACATCCCTGAGAAATGTGGTTTCAGATCCAGATTCGAGTACTCTAGTCCCATGTTCATCCTTGCTGGGGATATTTTGGCTCATATGGCAGGAGTACCCTTTGAAGAGCTGGTAGAATATTAGTTTAATCGTTCCTTGAGGATGGTAATTAATTTACAGGGAGGTTGATAGTTTTCTTACGAATTTATTTAGATTGAATACCTTCTTGTCGAATTAGAAATCAATGACAGTTTGATAGTGACCCCTTCGGAAGATTATGAAACCCTTGAGAGGATGTCTAGGGGATATTACAGAAACCTTGAGGGTCAAATTTCAAAAATGAATCCCAGGGTCTACAAGTATTCCTTCATTTCCATTTCTGGCTTATGATTTTTGTGGTAAAAATGGTTTCAAATCAAATGTTTACAAATTTGTAGTAGCCATTCTGGTGCGGCTTCAGGAGGGATTATCAGCACACCTTCAGACATGGCCAACTACATCATGATGCAACTGAACAAAGGTCAAGTCGGAGGGAAGCAAGTTATTGCAGAGGTTAATACATTTTCCTACGTTAACCATAACTATGTCATGTCGACAAAATACATTTAAATTTTAGGAAGTCATGACGTGGCTGTATGAACCCTCAAATCACATAAAATTCTTGGGTACTAAAAAGCCGACCCAAAATGCAGAGATCGATCATGGAATCTACTCTTACGGGCTAGCCTTGGACCTCGGCTTCTTTGACGGGTGGTTTCAAGTGGGTCATGCCGGTGACCTTTCCCCATTCACAAGTCAGATGACATTCTACCCTGACATGGGAATTGGAATTTTCTCGGCGATCAACGGTCCCGGTCTCCTTCCCCTAGATTCTGATCATGAAACGCTTCACAACTCCATCACGAAATCTCTTTTAAGGGACTCCAGACCCATATCGAGCGGTAGTAATACCAACAAATCATCTAGTAAAATTCTAAGCAATAAAATTGATGTCATTGAGGACAAGAAGGGTCACAATTCCAAAAATCAAGAACAGATTGACCCCGCTCAACTGGTAGGAATTTACGGTCATCCATACGAAGCAGACATCACAATCCTGTACGATGGGTCGACTCTTAGATTAGAATACGGAATTTGGGGTAAAGGTCAACTCCTTCAAGGGGACTTGAACAACGTGTATTCTGTACAATGGGAAGGGGACATTGTGAGCATTCAATTAGCTTATTCCGGAGGACCACCCCTAGCCAACATTAAATTTGACTTCAACAAGCTCAATATCCTCAAATATGAAGACCCTGATGGGGAAATTGAATACAAGAAGGACGGCACTTTGGACACTTATCCTGAAATCCCTTGGGAAGAAGGGAGTTGTATTTGAACCATTAGCTCCTAAGGCTAATAAACAGTACAATCCTCATTTAAATTGTTTCATGTAGTTATAAAACCATTAACACAAAATAGCATAATGACATGCCTAATTTCAGACGTCGATTACCTCCGGACTCATACCCTTGTATACATTAATACCAGTATTATACAATGGATCTTGTCTTGTGTTGAACCTACGTTCAATCTTGGAGATATTCAAGCGTTTGTATTCATTATAACTTCTGTAAAATAATCCAACACAATTCTACAAGAAATATAGATAATAGTTATTTATTAATGAATTCGAGCTGATCGAGGTGAGGAATTTTAATTTAAGTCCCATCATATCATCATCATAACTTGGTGGGTATTATTAACATAATAATACACATTGGTTTATCTCAATTAGTTGTATGCATTCTAATTTTTTTAAGAGCTTCTCTATGTATGGGAATTCTAAACGTAAATGCCACAACTGGCTCGAGTTATCGCCTGGGAAATCTTGAGGAATTAAATCCTTTGAGATTACCTGTAACATTACGTCATGGTTTACCTACAGAACTTTTGAATGACCTGGTGGTGATAATGATGATGAATAGCAGGCCTTGAGAACGTGAAGATTAAAAACCTTTCTATCTCTCTTTGTTGACCTGACCTAGCTGTACACTGACTTGTAATTGCTGTTAGGAATTTCAAGAATATTGTAAGGATTTTTTAAAAGGTTTAGGAAAAAATCAAACTTGCGCAACTGTCGATGAGTTGCTAGATTATTGAATTTAGGCCTTCACTTGAATCCTAAAACTTATTTAGGCAAATTTCCACACACTCTACAGCTAGACACCCTGGGTTTCATGTCAATCATCATCCTACCTTATTAGCGTACCTGATAATTTTCAGTTTATTCCAGCCTTGTTGGAGTCCTTGGAAAAGGGACCCGTGTTTCATGTCCAATTATTTATTACCGCTCAGCATGATGGAATTAGTGGATGTCACTATGTCATCCAGATGTCAAATCATGGCTTGGATTCCACGATCCCCAGCCATGTTTGTATAATTTATTTAAACTCGTCACAATCTGTCATCACTCTTATTACTGGAATTTTAAATAAGTTAAGTCTCCATGTCGTTGTGGTCGTTTCTTGCTGGTGCACTGTCAAATGTCAACTGTTGTTGAATTTCTTTGTTGTAGATTAATGCATTCTATAAAATACTAGGGGTAGGTACTTGTTTTAGTAATTTTCAGTGTGGGATTCAAAAGGTTCAATCTCCTAGAAAAAGTTCCCAACTCATTCGATTAGACTTCAAGCCTGATTGCATAAATCCATTAATCCGCTCCGTCCTTGAAGGCACATTTAATTCCATTAAATATATATATTTCATTGTCCTCAAAGGAAGTCTTTTATGTTCTATAGTTACTTCCACTGGGGAACGAATCTAAGGGTATTCTTTGTCGATCTTGTTCATTGCCGCATGATGCATGAGCCCAAAGATCGATTGGATTGAGATCCATTTTAAATTTCATATTATCTGGAAAGGATTTTTTGTTGGAAGTTGGAATACAATAAAGTTCATTATCCTGGGAAATAAATCTATTTTTATTTTGTGATACTTTTTCAAGGTTATAAAGTTGAAAAAAAATTTGAAAAAAGTTGGAAAGTATTAGGCTTACGAACCCTAATTTTTTTTAGCAGCAAATACATCTCCCCCGCTTTAGACAGCATCCTCCGCTGCAAGAACAATAGCAAAAATTCTGTGTAGATCGTCTGGAAATGGAATGAAGTTTATAATCCGTTGAGAATAGATTGCCAATCGAATCTCCATCTTTACCACGAGTTGATTCAGCTGGGACTGGGACACTTGGATTTGGAAGCTCTGATGATTCCTGAACATTCAGGCAGAATAGAAAGATTGTGACGGTGATTGAAGACAACATCCAGGATTTTCGGTTCATTTTTCTGTAAAAGAGTTGTTTCCAGGTTTTTATTTTTAATTTACCATTTTTAAACGTTCATGTAAGAAACTTGGAAACGTATGCCTCGACCATGATCATTCTTCACTGTCATGTCACGTTCACGACCGTTTTCTGTGAGATTTAAATGAAAATAAAACTTTACTCGCAGGTGGAGAAAATTTCAAATTTGAAAATCGCTTTAGACGGGTAAAAAATAAAGGCTGCGCTATGTCATGGTCTCAAATTTTTATGATGGCTGATATTTCTAATAATTCGGCTGATTTCGAATTTTCAGAGAGTCTATTTCTAACAATTTGTGGTGAACAAAACTGCTCTAAATAATTTGCTGTCGACCAAAACTCTTCCATCGTTAATACTGCACTTTCTTTTCCTCAAAATTCTCTCATGTAAACTCCTCAAACCGAAAAAATATAAGATGAAAAGTTTCATCTTATTTTTCTTATGAACTTCCGCAACTTCCACTAAAAAAACTGCCCGTAAAATCGCTTTGGACGAGTGATAAATATTTTTAGACTGCGCTATGTCAATATGTCTTCCTTACATCAATAAACCGAACGTCTCTATCTCTTCGTAGTGTGCAGTGAATAGTCTCACAAGTCTGTCTCCTAGTTCCACGTTTATTCAAAATCCTGCAAAAGCGAAAAGCGTAGGAGGTCCGAAGTTAATTCAGCTTAACGAGAGGATGGAACAACGAACTGAGGAACAAGATACAGTTGGAGACTTAAAATCCCCTGGCTTTAAAAATCCTAATTGTTTTAATGATCATAATTACTAACGAAATTTTACTAATGAGTCCAAGATATTTGCATAAGAAATATCTGGAAAAATTCACTCTATGTAGTTTGCAAAATTAAAAGAGCCTGGGGTACTTCATGGAAAAATCTCCATAAGCTTATCTCCCACTGACTTGGAAAAGAGGTAGGATTGGAATTAATTTCTATAGAAAATCATCTCAGCTCCAAGCCAGTCCGTAAGAAAAGATTCACTTAAGTTTAACTCTCAACTCGAAATTCTATTGATATCAGCAATTATAATTTAGAGCAAGTCCGTATAGGATACTTGAGGCATATGAAATGGAAGAGCCTAAATGCTCAAGCTCAAAGAATAAAATTCTAATAAAAAACAACATCAACTCAACTCAATTACAAACTATTCGGATGAGTCAAGAACAAAACCTAACCAGAACGACAGGATCTATTAGGTAAAACAACATTTTAAGTATTTACAAACTACTGTAGAAAAACCTCTTGAAATATAACCCGAGAATCACGCAACCAAAAAACCGTTGACATCAAAACCATCCAAATTCCAAATCATACAACCATGATAAAAAAAACTTAGCTTAGTGCTCCTGCCACCGTCACCAGAGAACCGACTTAAAAAGATCAAACTATTCTTACAAGCCCCCAGAGTTATGAAACTATTTTCCAATACTAAGAACAAATTTATTCTAGTTCTGTTAGATCCTCGATGTTATTTAACTACATTGGCACATCATTTCAAAACAGGTCCAAGCCCTCAGGTGGGGGTTCATCGCTCTGCGTATGCAAACCTCATAGGCCAATCACCAGAGTTCATTCTCCTCAGGACCTTCACGGGAGATTGGAAGTACTTGAAGGTTAACTTTCCCTTCATGTGGCTTATGTCATCTCCGTCAGTTTGGGCTCAACATTTCTCATCCTTATGCACACACTTCCATATCCTCCTGGCTCGTATTACGCAATACTTGCATAATTCTATAGAGTCATGTACCCACACTACTACTCTCTACAGAGTTTCAAATTACGAGCTTCGAATATCCTAATATGCAAGGGACTCGGATCTTCTCAAGAGTGCAGATGAGAAAGTTAGAATAGAAAGTTGGATACTTTCCAGTAAGAGTTTGGTAGAGATGCGGGTCTGCCTTCTGCCTTTTCCCTGGGAGGGATCGGGTGTGTGCTGGATGCTTTTGTAGTTGGTAGTTGGAACTTGGAACTAGGGCTTCATCCTGTCTAGGCAGTAGAGCAACAGTTGTAGTCGACATTTATATGGAGCTTTTTAGTGCCGGGGATAAAAGTTGCTCGGGGTTTGGGTCCTTAGTTGAGACAGTTGAGAAGCCAGTTGTGCCAGAGACTCATGGACTACAGGAGCTTCTACTTTCTCTCTCTCTCTCTTAGGGGGAATTAAGAATTCAAGTTGGTCGGGTGTAGTTGACTTTCACCACACGATTTGTAGGCATTGGGGATACTGAGATTTTTTTATAGGTTATTTGCATCTTAGACAAGGGAAGTTTGTGAGAGCAGGTGACTCCGGTCTGTTTGGAAGTATATTCCTTAAGTGTGAGGTCACGACTGTGGAGAAATTGTAGTTTCTGGAGAAAGCTGTTGAGGGAAAGTTAATGGACATTTTGGAAAATTAGTTTTTACTGAGAATTATTGTCGTTAGTTGAGCAACTTGTCTTGTTATCGTACAGTTTGTTTGGAAATCTGCGGTGGTCTGTGGTATTTGGGATTTGAGGCAAGTGTGTTCATAATTTACAATTACAATGAGGTTTTGAAATTTTCTGATTTTTTTAAATAACGGTTTTTTGTGTATTTTGCAGCTTGTAAATGGATTAGAGATCTGTGGAAGTGAATTCTGAGATTTGAGAAGAACAACTAGAGAGGAATAACAAGATGCCACTAGCCCATCAACTCGGAGTCCCTTGGGGGGATACGAAACGTCCTCCAGAAGACCCGGCTGTAAGTACATGGAGTTTTTTTTCTGAGTCCTGAAGTTGATAATAAATCTCGTTTGGTACTTGGCATCCGGTGATGGATTTATTGAAGCATTGATAGGTTCATCGGTTTTCTGTCTGTGTCCTTATATTAGATATTATTTGGACTTTTCAGGGGCTGGAAGAGATGTTGGTGGAAGAACTTGTCGATGTGAGAAAACAGTTTGAACTTTTTAAAAAAATGAATATATAGTATCTACATAGAAATCTAGTTTGGGGGATTGTGCTACAGGTCATTGGGGTCATTTTATCTCGATAGTATTGTATTCCTTTGAAATCAGTGCTCAATAATCGGATTCAATTCATTCTACACGTAGTTCCCATGATGGCTAGTAAATACGTAGCATGTGGGTGTGATTACTGTGATTAGTTCTCGCTTGTACAAAACTTGCGGTTTTTCATAATTGAAAACCAATTCCTAGTGCCCACGTACCGAAAAGACAACCCAGCCAATGAGGTTAGCTCTTGCGGTACAGCAGGGGAATGCTTTTCATCCTTGGTATATAAGGCTCCAATGTTTTAATCTTTGAATGACAAAATAGATTAATTAGTAATGCACTAAGTCACAAGTTTCCAAAGGCTACGCCGACTTAGTTCCTAGTAAATATCATAGTCGACAAAACAGGTCTCGAATCATCTGAGAATTAGAGAGCCAAACCGAACCCTGTTTGTTTGTGTTTCATCAGCATAATTTCAACCGGGTATTATTAAGCAATTATCACGCAGGCTTATGGAGAACTGAAAAGGGAAATTATTTTTCAGAAAATAGTCGATGATTTCCCTGTGACATGACAGAACTCCTCCTTTAGTTTTTTTTGGCGTGTCCACCTGATTGAAGATAAGATAACAGTAACCGTTTTCTTGACTAGATTACTGGGAAGGTCTGACTTTCTGTACAGCGCGTCTTGGTCGAACGGACTTATAAATTCAATGGCATTTGGCACTAAACTCCCCATAATAAATAATCACGGATAGATTATGAATTACTGATGTAATCCCACTATCTGCAACCCATTACAATTTTTATATTAAAGGCTACTATAACAGCCCGTGTCAAAAAGCAGGATGGACAAGTATGAGCTACCTTCAGTTTAATTATGTTAAAAGCGGGTAGATTGACACTGGAAACTGGAGCTCAGCGGTATGGAAATATTCAACTAAATGTTGCAAATGTTCCAGGCACTCTCGATATGTTCTTTTTCTGTTGTTTGAACTTCCAATCAAGTAAAAGTTGACTTGCCGTTGGAATGCTCGATCCATACTTCCGTATGGCTAGGCTCAATAATACGTACCAAGTAGGAGGTAATAATAATAATATTCATATTCTCAGACCCCAGGTTATTTCTTTATGCTGATAAGCTGACGCATGACGGAGAGATGAGTTTATTAGTAAGGGAGGCTTTTTTCCTGGATTTCATTTCCTTTTTTTTTACTGCTCTGGAATGGGTTCTGTAAACTGTGCCGAGATTCTTGAGAGAACTGAAATGTGTCTTTTATTACCTTTGAGATGTGCTTCCCATGCTTATTTATTGTTTATTTGAATAGGCTCATTGAGTATATAAAGTTCCAAAACTCTTACATAGTATGGAATGGAAAGTTGGAAGTGGTGGTGGTGGTCCTTGGGATGGAAATGTAGACGGAGGAATAATAAATAGTTTCAAACACACAGATTCAAATTTACATGTATCATCATCCTGTTGGATCTGCTTGTATTTTTTACAAGTTATAGTTTGTAAAGTTTGCACTCATTTGTACAGTATGTGCTGAAGATGAAGGAAAGGAAAGTGGAGATAGACATAAAGTTAAATTATTTCGTGTCATAACTTTCATAAAGGGAATACATATTTCCAAGTTTGGAACATTGGGATACGGAGAGATTCGTTAAGGGCTGCCTGGGAGATAGAGCTGCCTATGGTTTTGAGGTTACTTCCCAGTCAGAGTTTAGGAAATGTTTGGAATTGCTTCCGAGGATAGGATCCCCCACAATACAGAGTGTTTCCCAAGCTTATCACTTTTTTATATTTATTTCAAAACCGGGTGGTGTGTGGGTTGTATAGTAAATACAATCAACTCATGACGCTCCTTTAGTATCGCAGCATATGTGGCAGAGTCTGGAAGGTTGTAGTGTGCATTGAAATAGGACTGAGGAATGATCCGATTCTGATTGTGTTTTATTTTCAACAGGGCAAGTATACCATATGTTTTTTTTAGCAACTGGTAGTGAATGTGGTTGGAAAGGGTTCCAAGGCTTGAATAAAATTTTGAATGGAGGGCACACAAGTCACAATATGCATTTAAAAGTGGTTGGATTTGAGTCTCCATCATTGCGAAATAAATTGCCTTCGTTGAGGATTCATAGGGCGTGCCATTTTGCGTTCGATTTTTAGACATCCTGTGTTTCAAACTTAGGTAACGAAGGAAATGAGTTTCAGTAATTCCGTACCTTAAATTGAGCCTGGAGTACCCTGTTGGGAATCTTTTTAGTAAAATATCTGTACTTTTCGGTTCGTGGAAATACCAGAGAGGGTCTTCGCAAGATAGACATGGCCATACTAGCGCCTTCCGCGATCGCGAAAAAGGCGCAAAATTTATTGGGAGATTAGTAGAACTGAAATTAGTTGAATTTAATTAAATATACTTAAAATATTTAGCTGTGAAATTGTACACTAGACAAGTTAATCCGACTTAACAGACTAGGAACTAAAAGAAACGTTGTATTCTGTAAAAAGTTTTGGTTTTCAAAACCGACAGGGATTTTGCGATTCAGGCCAGAACCTTATCATAAGAGCTGGCTTTGAAACTTTAATTTAAAGCCCGAGGCTTGTAATCCTTTGAATTTCTCAACTAAAACCTGACTAGTGACTCTAAGTCGAGACTCGAGACCATATGTATATGTAGATGATGTAGTGATCATATTCCTTGGTTTAAACTCCTCTAGAAAAAAGTGGAGGTGGTACGATGTCATTATTAATATATTATTATTATTTGCATCCTTGTCACAAGAGGGAATAAAAACGACTTTGTGGAAAGGGCCCAGAGCTATATTTTATCCAGGGTTTATAGTCAGATATTTGCACACACATTTCCGTACATTTTCAGTAAGCTCAGCCTTCAGCTCTTGTTTCAATACTGCTGAACTAGCACCGAACCTCCAACAGTTCCAAAACGTCTGTTAAAGTCCAAACTTCTTTAGTAGTTAGAGAGTAATTTCATTTCAATTTAATTAGCTTCGTTAAAACTGATGGGAATTTAGGAGTTCTAGATGAAGTAAGCCTTGAGCTATGTTCCCAAAAAGGCATGCATCTAAATGCTCTCGGTGGATGGGAAAATCTAGTTCCGGGTTATTCTATCGACTAACTAACCATGACATAAGTTCAAGTAACAGTTTCTCTAATTAGGGCGATGAGGCATGTAGCCATTAGATCTTGGTGGACTATATTAATAAGAATTGAGTCTTGCAGAGATTCTAAATTCTTATTAGTCAAGGCCCGTCTACCGCTGAAGTCTTATAGGTTGTCTTACCTAGTGAACGGACTACTTAATCCTTTTAGACATCTGGAGATTTTCTTGGCCTTCGGTAGTGTCTTACTGGAAGAAATGACCAAATCGGAGAGAATTGTGGCATACTCCCGATTTCAATGAACGTCGGGGGTGTTCACAAAGCTCGTTGATTTTTTCTAGGAATCACGTACATAAATTTAATCCCATCCCAGTCCAAGTGCCACTCTCTGCCCTCCATCTTTTGAAAATAGACAATCCAATCCTTTGGAAGGGCACTGAAGCAGTACTTTTTTATACCAATAACAGTTGGAAAACAAGGCCACTAAGCTTTGGACTTATAGGAAAGGAAATGAAGAGGTTGTAAATGATCCACGTATCGGTGAGCAATGGAAGAGGAAGAATTAATAAAAGGCTTTCCCCTTCCTATTATTTTTGATTCTATTCTGAAAAGGAAATTATATCTTGGGAGTTACAAGGCATGAGTTTCCTCGTTTCAAAGAATTTTCGAAAGAGTTCATACGGGATACTATAAGTCTATACGGACTGCCTAAGAGATTGTAAGTTTTGTTGACGCAGTGTGGCCCTTTCATGATTGTTTGAGGAATTTAGTAGGGCACAATTTAAAAGGATCCACTACACTCGGGGGCTCTATTCGTCCTGCTCCTTTGTCTATAAATTATAATTACGTCTCCAAACTCCAGTTACACAAAATTCATCATCCACTCATCAGCTTACAGAGAGAGAGAGCCCGTGTTTAATAATAGGTTAGAGGGCCTATATTAGACAATGTCACAAAACCAGCTCAGGAGATAATAATTTAACATCCGATATGTTCTTGTATTCCATTAGCCGTTGTCATTTTATTAAGTACAGAGGGGATGGCCATCGGTACCTTGAAAGTTTCTAACTAGAATTGAAAGTCTTGGGAAGATGAATCCAACCGGATTTCCAAAATCTTCTTACCTACCACCACCACCAAGCAAATGTAAATACGATAAGGCCTTTGTTTCAAGTGTTGTGTTGCTTTCTGTAGTTTGAAATCAGATTTGAGCCAACCAGCCCTTGTGTTTTTGTTTTGACGAAAGGGCATCTCTCTCTACTAAGTTTGTACAGAGTCAAGATTCGATACGAAATTGGAGTCTTTGAGAGAGAGATGCTTCTTATGAAATACTCATCCGTCGTCTCTATCCTAAATCCACATTCTCCTCTTGCTTTTAAACGGAAGTGTGTAGGTAAATCTTCGGAGGACTGAGTGTCTGTTCTTTAAATCCTTTGAAGAACTTTGGGTGAAAGAGATGTCGTAGTTTTGTTTTTGTGGCCTTTGTGTAAATAGCTCAATCTATGGTGATGGTAAACAGAGAGTATTGAAAGTGTCGTATTGAGTTCGGGTGTCCTTAGTGCTTCTTAGAATTTGGCTCCATGTATATTATGTGGAGGTAAGTTTATACTTGAGATTTTTTTGAGAAGGTTAGGGTGGTTGTGGATTACATGGTTTTAATATATCCCATAGATTCGGATGTGGAAAAGGAAATAGAGAGAGAGACTCCACTTTATATCTTCTCTAGTATGAAATCCCTCGGGAGAATCGGTTTTGGAGAGGTTCCGAGCTAAAATATTACGACCATCCAATCCCTCTCGTTTCGAATAGATTTCCCAGTGTTTACCAAAAAATTGATTTTAATAAAGACTTTTTAGATAGAGAAAGAGGGTTTGTGAAGCTCGAGCTTGAGGCTTGAGTCTGTGTATCATGGACCTCCTAAGCGTGTATGTTTGGGGGATGTCGTATTTGGGCAGATTTCAAAATTCTATTTTAGTTATTTAAACTTTTTCGGATAGATTATCTGTAGTACCCTGGCCTGGAGGCTTTAGCTATTGGATTTTTTTAAATTAAACTATGGAGTATCGAGCGTTATGGTTTTTTTATTTGTTCAAATGGAAATGAAATAGCTGAAGATTCTATAATGGGTATTACAAAATCGAGATGAATATATCTGTCTTAGATTTATTTCATTTCATTCCTAGCGTCGTAGCTCTTAGTCCCGTAATTCCCTGAATGTATTTGCCTATTTATCAAAGGAAATGCATGAAACCGATTATTCCAGAAATTGAATAGTATGGAGACTACAAAGAATTTCTGTGAAACGTGGAATCCTACATCTCAGATATGTAGTGTGTACGAAAGCATTTGTTTCAAGTATGGGAACAAGATTGGAATGTCTCTTAAACCTCTTCCCTATGATCATTCAGAAGAGATCCCAGATTTCCTTGAATAACAAAATCTTTTTGAATTTTTATGAAAGGGTATTTATTTATTTACTCTATGAAAGTTGAAGGGTAAAGTTGAAAAGAAATTCGGGATAAGTTTTTGACTTGTTAATCAGTCGAATAGCAGATCGAGTTACCTGATGATGATGCGTAGGCTTATACATAGAAGTAATGATGAGAATTCCGAAGGGATTGAGAATTCTAAAGTTTTCGAAAATGTGGAATCTCCGCAGTCCAAATCTATTTATCTTATCAGGGCCGCAGGGACATCAGGGGTCATTCATGTATGTCGATGGCCAGTACAGTGGGGACCGTTTCCTGCTAAATATGTGTCAATGGTTCTACACTCTCTGATTTGTACGCTTCCTTTCATAACCTTGAGAATAAGAAACGGCTTAAGTGGCCCACTTTCTGGAATACCTAATCCATAACAGTGCTACCATAGTGGATTTTTTTATGACAGCGTGTCCATGATTGGATGACCATTTGGGCTGGAAAGTCCCAACTTTTTGCTCCGATTCCAGCATGGACTTCCATGGACCGAATGAATAGAATACAAAAGGGCTATATGCGATCAAAGGAAGATCCCTTTTCTATAGTTGATGATGGATAAAGGATGTAATGTTTAGGGTGGTAGGATTTTATTACATAGGATTTGCATCATAATAAATAGGATGGACATGAGACATGGAAATTCGATTTAAGAGTTGATGGCTTCAATTCAACGAGTTTCCACGATAGAGTAATAAAATATGCGTATTGAGGAGTTGAACTTGAGCCAGAGGGTTTTCTTGTTATTCAAAATCGTCCAAATGGGTGTGGCCAGCAGCAGGATTCCTTTTCCCCGATTCGGGAGCAAAATGTATTAATCCTATTACATTAGGAGCTTCAATAGCTGGAGGCTGAGCTGAGGTGGTTACATTATGGTAGAGCTGGTTTCATCTTTGGCCTTAGATCATTATAAGTACGCCGCACTGGCCTTGAGCCCTTCGTAACTTTTGTATAACATGCTGTATTAGACTTATAAGATCAAGGGGGTTGTCCCTCGAAGGCCAAAAGTGTCATCCCAAGGAATTGCAGTGTTTACTATAGCACTTTGTGCATTTAATCATGCGAATATTTATTCGAATCTCTTCTT
Source organism: Agrenia bidenticulata (assembly GCA_034694785.1). NCBI lineage: Eukaryota > Metazoa > Arthropoda > Collembola > Entomobryomorpha > Isotomidae > Agrenia > Agrenia bidenticulata. Next base: position 37,670 of record JAQFYM010000345.1, read on the forward strand.
GGAGCTAGGAGCCTATCATCTTGTAAGATTGCATGCTATTGATCATGCCAAATCGCAATTTCAAATGGAATCTGAAACGGTGGAAACGAGGTTAGCTTTCCCTCTCCCTATGGTATTGTTATGTAAATATAAATGCATATGGAAATGGGAGGAGATTGGGTCGTAAATCGTAAACTGTCCTTGGGATTACGATGGATTTGCCATAATTTTTTTGAGCTGTGACTAAACTATACTAGTTTCCTCGTATCATTCTGGCTGGGTTTGTAGATCTAGGAGAATTTGTTTGCGGCTTGAGTGTAGTGTGTACTATATGTTTATGTGGGGAAATGAATCGTGAAAAAACATCCTTATATAAGCCACGGGGGGATGTAGTAGATGATAGTGGCAATGACGAGGACACGTCGTGTGACAATTTATCCTTTGATTTACATTCTGTGGCAGTCCTGGTCAACCGACCGGAGCGTAATTTTAACAGCAAGTCTTGCGCTCCTCCGGTTCACCAAAGTTGCTACTGACGTGAAGGAGCAATTCTGCGTAAAGAATTTTTTATAAATCCTTGACTTGTAGACACTTTCCATCTGATACAGATAGTATTGGTATTATACAGGCAGAGAGCTCATGTTTTTACTTGTAGCTGTAGAATGTAGAATGAACGATTCCAAGGAAGAAGAGGAAAAAAATTACTTAAACAGCCAGAAGACGAAATTTGAGATCAAAGTTGACAGGGGCGAGAAGGCAGGCGGAATTCTTCTCTATTTTGCTTTTAACTTGAGCTGACCAAAACTCATGACACTGCGGCATCGGCACTTTCAGCCCAAAGCAACCAGAGAGAAAGTGTCGAGCAATTTTGGAAGGATTTTTTTGTGAAGTGCCAACCTACCTCAACCCTCGAGAATTGAAATTTTCAATTTCGTATGGATTTTTTTTTGCGAAATGCCAACCTACCTCAACCCTCGAGAATTGAAAATCTCAACCGACATGATACAGAAAAAAAAATCCTTACGGGCTGAGCTGAGACAACAATGTTGTCCTTGTAGGATCTAAGCCATCCTGTAAAACCTTCAGGTTTCATTGATTGAACGGTTTTTTGTGTGTCTTTGGAGATGTTGTGTTGCGGTAGGGGCCAGGCTAGGGACATGAGATTAACGACGAGATGTCTTGGCATATTGAAACTTGGAAGGTCTCTTGAGTGACTACGGAATAAATCATGTGGGAAGTTGCCATTTGCCATGGAACTGGGCTGCTCTTCCTGCATGAATAATTTAGATTAAATCTGTACTACATTACTGTAGAGAAGAGGAAGACTGAATTCCCTTGCCGGGGTGGTGGGGGCCGCAGTATTATTATTATTATTATTATTATTATTTATAAGTTGAGCCGTTTCTATTCTAGTAGGATGTTCATCAATGTGTTAATGAAGTTATAAGAATTCTATAATTCTGATTGTTATGAATGTCAACCTCTGAAATGTGTTATGGAGGGATTTAGAAGCCAAACTTAGATTAGGGAGTTTAACCCGGACGTTTGCTAACTATGTATTTTCTTGGCAAGAGGCGAACTGAAATGCATTATTGTTTCAATATTTGAAGTGGTAGGTTCTCTAATTACATTAAAAATTTATGAGCTAGTCTGTAGTTGTCATTTTACGAGGTGGATCTGAAAATGTTGGCACGGAATCGTTTAAGCATAACTTATATTTAGTAGAATTCAATATACTGAGCTACAGAGTATCAAATTCAAATTCCCTCAGGACAGAGTCAGGTACAGGTTGAAATGTACTTACTAGCTCGAGCTAGGGCTTATGTGATCATCATTTCTGTGTGACTGTTTGCCTGTCCGGTCAATAATCCTCTTTAAACTTATCCAGCTGACCTGAAATTTTGCATATGCGTATTGAATTAAGGAGTATGATAGAATTGAGATGTGAACGAAAACCTCAATACGGTCATATTATGCAGGGTAAATTTCATTTTCATTTTCTAGAAAATATGTGTCGTAATTTTATTAAAAATAAGGCATCAGCTCGGGCAATCTGAGGCTTCACACTGTATATTTATTGATAGCGCTGAAATCTGTACTTATTGTAGGATTAAATGTAGAACCGATAGCTAATAAATTTGTAAAGCCATTTATTTTCATCCGTTTGGAGAGAGCTGCAAAATAAATAACTTGAGTTTCCATTTTCCACTTCAATTTAGGCTTTACAAAACTATAACGATTACTTTTGAAACAACCCTCGTACATGTATGATGATCCATTTAGAACTCATACACGAACATAAGATAAGGTATTAGATTATAGAAGACTGAAGGAGCTTTTCAAAGGCTTATCAATAATAGTTATCCATTATCCATTATTATCTCTAGGTGTATTACACAATATCAAGGACTTTCCGGCCAAATTCTATTGACAAATCCTCTCCTTTATCCTTTCCTTGTCTGCCAAGGCTAAATCCAACAATAGGGTTTTTAATTACCAAGCGGATTGATTTCTTAATTAAAGGGCAATCCAATATACTCGTTACTTTATAACTCAAGGGAGACGATAGTTTTTGGGGCAGTGACAGTGGGCCCGAGGAATTGAACGGATAAGATATTTGAAGAGGATAGGATGTACTAGGTTCATAAATAAAGCCCGTGTGTATTTTTGGCTCAAAGTAAACTTAACACTATATAGCAAAACACACCCCTAGGGACAGATGCTGACTATCTGGATGATTTTGGTATAATGCCTAGCCTAGGGATATAAGGTCCATAATGACCATAAGGTCCTAGAATCTACAACAGCCAATTTGTATTAAAATTGGCAATAAAGTCTTGTAACGTAATTGTTTCAAGGCACTCGGGCTCTTTTTCATCTTCCCTTGTCTCGTAGCTTGGCATTTGCAATTTTGTGGAACTAGGACGGGCTGAAGATTTGATAATTTATATCAGAGTGGCGGTGGTCGTGTGGTGGTTGTGAATATTGTGGCGGTGGTGGTAAAATAAAGTAAGGAATTTCGATAGGATTAACAAACAGCTAGAGGAAAACTTGTCGATGTGAGTTGATGATATGATGAGATTTTTCTAAAAAGTTTGTAATAATCTTCATCACTTGATATAATAGGAATATTCAGTGTGAAATAAATCATAAACGCATATGCTTTTATAGGATTTTATAACTTGCAAATAAATGCTCGTAATAACATCCTCAAAAACTGCAATGCGTCAAAATTCTATAAACACTTCTTCCCAGCTTCCTTTCCGGGTTCTGGTGTTTGGAAAATACGTGTCTCAATCATCATCACATACATCACTAAAAGCATCCTCATCAACCCTTTAACAGTTGCAGCCCATACAAAAATATGTACTTATAGCCTAGGCATGTCCGCATATCCTTTAAAAACTACTTCCTTAGATATTATATTTATTATCTAATCAAGCTTGGTAATATCTTTTTAGTGCTATTAAAATGTGCTTTTACTTCAAGAAATAGACAAGATTTTATGAAATGTACTCTGTGGCTCTGATGGAAATGACGAAGAGCAAGAAACCGGATCTGGTATGACTCCTCTCTATCTAACAATTAATTTTTAGAGGAGAGTGACAGGAGATTAACTTTGGCATTTGTAAGAGATAGTCTTGTAGGTAGGTGTGCATCATGATGGACAAGTACATATACCTCACAAGAACTCATGATAAGCTTAGACAAATAACGTCACGTTGGAAGACCACCAGCAAGTCTGACAGAAAGTTTAAAAAAATTGATTATGCAAATTATAATGTATCTAATATTTGATCACCTATGATACAGTGCGTCATGGGGTAGTCAGACGAAAAAAAACTATGGAATTTCCTATTCATCAAACATTCGATTCTTAGAAGTTGCTTATTTTTTGTCTTTTCTTCCCACCAGCATTTTAAATAAATGAAATAGAAATTTCTAAAATAATTAGGCAAATTCTGAAAATTGTAATTTACAATTGCAAGTTAAAATCTTCGGGAGCCTTTGATCTTTGAAAGGATTTACCTGGTCTATTTTTTCCAAGTGTTTTCCAGTGTTTTTCAAATGTTTCATAAAGAATGAAATAACAATTTATTTGCACACGTACAAACAGTCAGGCAAGTGTATTTTTTCAAACAATTCTTAGACTGAGTCAAGTGAATAGATAAAATCTCTGGAAATCATAGGCACACTAGTTAAAATTCTTAGAAAAAAACATGACAGTCAAAATAATAGAGGTAGAAACTCGCAGTAGGCCGTGAGTAATTTCATGATGATGATGAAGATCCATAAAATTACATCACACGATCATTTTATATAATAACGTGTCTCTAACTACAAGTTGTCAACAGTTTTGTCTCTTTCAATTCATTTATTAGAGGATGAACGAGGTAACAGGAATGACTGCCTTTAGACACGTGAACGTGGGCGTTTTGTTCTCCAGTGGGATCTCCCTACCTACCTTACTAAGTTCATAAAATTTATATTGTCTGAGGTAATGAGCTAGATACAAAAGCTTTAGTCATTGGCTTTATCTACGATGAGTTGCTTAACACTTAATAAATATCCTCAAATCGTTAAATGGGCTTGTCTCTTATGTACTACAAGAACAGACTTGGCTCTACTCACTATATAACAACTCACTACTAGTGCATAGTTCGAACAGTATCTCTTCAAACAAGATTACTAGAAATCCAAGAGTGGATTGAATTTTTTTCTTAGAAAGGGATTAACGCATTTAAACCCCAATTGTATGTGCTCATGCAATTCAAGGCTTCAAGGGCGAACGTGGGCGACTTAATGTCAAGGGAGCTGAGGCAGTAGAACCTGGAGCGGAAGAGTTGAGGGCTTGTGTGTATGATTGGAATATTTCCTTGAGGTTTCTGAAGCATGCTGACCTTTTCCTAATTCATTTTGACTTGAGAGTTTGGAATTCTGGAATTCTGGGTGGCATGAGGGAATATTGCTGTGCCCACCTGACCGATTTATTTGCTTATTAGGTGAGACGATTGAGGTGATGCTAGAGTGAGGGAGGCACGGAAGGAAATTAATTATGCAGGGGTAATGCAGGCGGGCTATTGATTTTGAAGGATCCAGAAAGAAAAGGTTAGAAGTGCTTAGGAGGTGATGAGCTATTGTCATGTCACAATCACAACGAGCAGAGGTCGGTGTAGGCATCATGAGTTCAGAAACTATCGATCCAAGATGAGCTATTTTGAGCTGAGGCTATTGTCTCTTTGTATAATTTTCGAGTGTCAAAGTTCCAACGAATTTCCTTCCTTATAATAATACTCAATATTCGCAAATAAATAGTGTAAGGTATTGATTACAGTCTTACGTAGATGATGGACAACCCTATATATAGTGGAGTAAAGATGGTAACCCGGTTAGAAAAGTCACTCATTTTAGAGTGGATTCTGACTTTCAGATTTGTAAAGTATGACTAATGACATGGATGATAGGATTCTATAAAAAACCCTATAAAGTCTACCCTGCTGATCGATAGTGGTGGATTGATCTTGTGATTTGAGAATTGGAGGACGTGAGCATTTCTAAGGACAGATCCATTAGCCTTCTTGAGATCGAGCTCCGACTCTTATTGCCAACTTGTCTGCTGTAAAGGGAGGAAATCCGCCAGAATAATTACATGGTTACCGACCCTATTCCCAATAAATTGAGAGATGGAAATTCCTCTTCCGGTGAACTGACTGATAAGTACGCCTCGTCTGAGGAGGGAATTCGAGTCTTTTGAAAATGTTTGATGTTTGAGTAATTTCTTACTTTTGAGAATTTTCATATCCGTATGCACTCAAAGGCTTAGAGTTGTAAGTAATGCAGGCAATCTTCTTTTCCTCAGTTCGAGGGATCTTGTCTAAAGAGAGAAAAGCAATAAGGAAGACTTGACTTGATACCGTGAATTACGGTGAGGGATAAATTGTGACAATTCTGGGAATCAAGGTCATTATTTCCTTAATATTTTTGTGGCCCGTAGGCCTGGGTATTCAGAGATCGATATCTCATTTATTTTTCTTCCCTAATGACATGACATTCGATGATGTGCTATTAATATTATTCGAATCCATCATCTTGAGAAAGTCTTGGACAGTCGTCGGCTATAGGCTACATTAGGTTGACATATCTTGTAACACTCCGTCAGATGTTTATCTTCATTAAGGACTCTGTTGACTCTCCTTCCGTTTTATCTGACGGGGATGATGAGGACTTCCAAGAGTTCTTATGGATTCTCCCAAAAGTTCTACCTCTTGGGGACACTTGTCATTGTAATAATATATCTGACAAGTACACATCCATTGGGTTACAACTTTGCAAAGACACAAGATTAGCACTAGAGTCACTTGGAGGGATTCTGAATCTCAACAACCAGTTGTCAATTAAATGAATGGATCATAATAGTACTGAAACATGTTAGGAAATAAAGGGGGAAGACCTTGAAGAGCTTTGATTTATAAATTTCCGGATTGCTCAGGGCTGGTTGTTGTGTGCAAGAGATTAGGAAATACCGTGGTTTGTTATATTGCAGATACTTGCAGAAAGTTTTTGCTTCATTTGGGATTACAATTGGCAATGTTTGGAGTTTGGACATAGTAGATTGGAGCTATAGACTAGGCGGTGGTACACATGAATACGTTGGCTGTGTCATATTGTTAAGAGTCTGGTGTGTCGACAGGAGAGGCCTTGATTTCGTCATGCTTAGGACTGGTAGAGGAGTCAGGAGGGTTTAGTGCTTTGAAGGCTTAAGAATGAGATCAATAGATCGATATCTGAATCAGAAAGATGTATTTTTTTCCTAGCTTTTTGACTTGTTCTGTTGTTCGTGTTTTTCTGCGAGATTAGGCTGTACTATTGTAATTTATAAATCTCTAGGAAAATTTTGTAGACTGGAGTCTCTTAAAAGTTCAATCAAAGTTTTCCCCACACCGACAACGAGGATGCAATTTTTTTACATAAATATATGGAGGCTTTTGAGAGATGAAAGAGAGAATCACAGCAAAGCCATCAAAGTCAGAATTATTTATTTAGTATATTATTACAGGAATGAAATCCTATCAAACATTACCAAATCTTTCCCACGGGAATCAACAACAAGATCATGATTTCATTTTCTATTACCCAGCTCGTGCCCAAAGGTCTAGAGTTCTCCTTGTTATTTATTTTGAAGGACAATAGAGCTTGAGATTTATCATGTGCTCATAAGATTGACGAGGGCAAGGTATTCGGTAAGATGGATTTGTTTTTATATGACCTCCGTAAATAACATCGTAAAAAATTGGGACATGATGCTCATCCGTCTCCTCCTTTCCGTAACTTTGGTCTGAGAACCTCCGGAAAAGCTTCCGAGACAATTTAATAGACTTGAGTTTAATATTCGTGGTGGTGGTGGCCCTAGAATCCATACTGTGTGTGTGTGTGTCTAGCTTGGTAATAATAATAATGAATTTCCAAATCCAGGACACAATGCGGAAAGCGTCTAAGGAAATATGAAAATGTTATTGAGATTGTCCCTCCCTTTGGATACGTGCGACTCTTTGCAATTTCCTTGTTAATTGGTTTGTGCTCGTTCTATAAATAGTGGAAAGACCAAAATTTGCATCCATGTATGTTAGCTTGGTCTAAGTTATGCATAATGGATGTATCTTCTGGTAATGAACTGTGTCGGATGTATGAGATCTCCTCATACTCGAAATGAGCTTGCGGGGATGTATTGTAAAATCAAGCTGAAAATTTCATTTTCAAAGAGGAGCTTAGAGCTAATTCTAAATACTATTAGGTTTTAATACAAAGTGGACTTTACTTGTTGTTCGAAGGTGTAAGTTTTAGATTGCGATATCATAACCACGATCCCTCTTATGATCCAATAATATTCTCAGCTAGAACACTGACTTTAAGTACATCCTACAATATGTAGAGGATTATATTCTAAAGGATCAGCTTATCAGATTAGAAATTTGGGGAATGCCCTTGGAAAGACCTCATTGAATTTTGTGGAAAACCCTGACTGATACTCAATTTCCAACTAAATAGCAAAACACAATGATAATTCAGTAAAAGCAAATACTGGAATAGTTATAAGCTCTATCGAGTTCTGTCTCAAAATGTTATGTAAGGTTTCGAACATTAATCCAACCAATTTCTTCCTACGTATTATGCCTAATTATTATTGTCATCATTACCCTTAAAGTAGAATTGTAGGATGTAGGATAATATTTCCTCGAAATGTATCTCATAAAAGAGCTTGTAGCTTCGATGGGGCTTTTTAATCAAAACAATTCGGGAAACTTTGATCTATTGACCAAAATGTATTTGAAATGGATTCTTGAATTGAAGCATTGCCAACAATCAACAAAATTATAAATAATTATAAGGCAGTATGACTAACAGGTTAGCAGTAGATTGTAATTATCTTAAAGCTATCGATGTACAATAGTAAGTACACAGGATCAAGAATCGAAAAGTTCCGCCTACTACATTTCCTGATCCTTGTCATTTTTATAGACAACATGCACCAGCTTAGGATTCAATCCCCCAAGACACATCACATTTTTACATACACATCATACACAGAAGTAGTCAGTCTCAATCTCTAGATATAATCCAAAATCCAATATAATCTCTTCACCATTTGCCACATAAAAACGCTCGCCAAAAGATGATCGTGATACGATGCTAATGATGATGATGATATTGATGCTGCCAAAGGCGAGGGGGTTTCACTATCTTGAAAAAAAAGAAGGAATTCGCATGTGGACTAGAAGTAGTGAGAGTGACTGTATAGTAACAACCTAACAACCTATCAAGTGCCCTGTCAAAATGAATATCCTTATTGTCTCTATAGAATCCTCTCTAAAAAATAGTCTTACCTTCCGTTTCTACAATCTCGAAACGTGTGGCAGGAGTGACCCAACGACTCTTAATCTCACCCGCTGTGCTCTTTTTTCTTTTTACTATAACTAAAACTAAGTACAAGAATGTACAATAGTAGCTCAATTGTATTTCAATAGAATCTAATCGTTTGTGAGCTCTCCGTTTATGAGTGAGAGAATTCATGGGCGGATTTGCATGCAAATGTACATGAACTTCATAGCCATTTAGAGTCTGAGCTGAAAAGAGTTAGAAAGTGGATCTGCTCTTGCGGCTAGACTAATTAAGCATTTGTCTATGGACAGAGAGTTAGTGGCTTTTTGTTCATCAACAGGATTTTCATCCTCAATATTCTAAGAGAGGATTGTGTTGTGTGACTTTTGAGATTTTGAAAGTAGGGAGAGAGAGAGACTGTGAAAACTAGTAGGTGGATTTCCGTCCATTTTCAGAAGCTAAAGTTTATAGAGATCAGATTTGGACTGTTGTTTAAATTTCCATGGATTTTGGTGTTTTCAATAGAAATAGGATCAGCAGGGAAGGTGCCTATTGTTTAAAATACTAAGAAGTACATGGGTGTATGTGACAGTCCGCAGTGGCAGTGGTGGCACAAAAGTTTATCTTTGCTGGGGGGTTGTGGTTGTGGGGATTACAAGTGTGGGATTAGATTTGTTATTCGATCTGTAGTGTTGATCAAATTTTTCTAATTGCTAATTTGTCGACTGAGTTCCGTGGTCGAGAACAATTTCCCTGCCTATGACATACGTCTTTGAAACTCTGAGGGAGAAGGGCATTTTAAATCAAGGTTTTAGAAATTAATAAAACGGCTCAATTAAATCTCTGTTCAATAAGTTTCGGGATCATTAATTGCTTCCGAACCTTTTGATAGTTTAAAGTGGTTTTGAACGAGTGCGTCAAGTCTTGAAGTACGGAGGCCATTGAGTTGTAAGTGGTCTCGAGTTATCTCGACCTCGACTTAAAACACGCCGACAACAATTCTTTGCAAGAGGTTTTTTTTAAATATATAAAAAACCCAGACAAAGCCGACTTGGTTTGTTCTCGGTTCGTGTTATCGTGTTTGTCTACACTCGAGAAATAAATTGGGGAAAGGAAAAAGGAATTCGAGTCCCGGAGTTGAAGATTTGAATACTGAGATCCATTTGTGTGAGAAAATTCCAGGAAAATGGCTTGGGCTACTTGAAAAATAATCAAAGCTCTTACAGCCGGAGTTAAGGAAAGCAGATCTGCCAATCTTTTTAAGAAGCCTGAACCAAAAAAGCCCGGCTGTCCCTAAATCCGACTGTTTTTTGTCCCATTCTTTTGATTGATAAATCCAATTACTCGCACTACTTTGTTCCCAGATCGGATGAATGTGATATCCCTGTCCTTGTGTCCATTATAAAAAACTGATATTACCCTCCGAGAAAGAGTGTCATCATCTTGCCAACCCAATCTACTACTATAAACCATCTATCTATTGTCCCGTATAGCATGACAGAAGGCTAGTTGTTACCCAAAGGACACTCTGCAATCCTCTACCCAGATCCAAATCTAAGTGGGTGACGGTGATAGAGAGGCAAGAGCTGTGGACTTATTTTTGTTTTGTCTTGGAAATAATAGACATTTGAATGGGAAACGTGATGTATTGAGTTGCACCCGATTGTCAATGAGATGAGAGAAATCTCATTTCCAGATTCCCCAAATGATCTGTCCTCATGTGCAGGAGCTGAATATAGGAGATATATATGCAGCTCGTTGACTTCTATTCAGAATAAATGCTGGGGCAAGGAACATGCGTCAGTCATTGCCAAGAGATTACGAAATAATAATATTTTCATCGTCTTAGAATCTTCAGAGAATTGATACTCTCTGCTTTTTTAAATGAGATTCCACCTCTGCTGCACCTTCAGGGAGGATATGATGTGCTACGAAGGCAATGTATGAGAAAATTGGATTTCAAAATATCAGGCTTGATGTGATAGGTTTAATTAAACTAGTGTAGAATACTGTAGAAACGGCAAATCCGGTTATTGAGACTCACATTATTTTGTTAGAGATTGTGACATTGGAATAGGCTCGTTTTTTTAAATCCGTTGGGGAAACTGTCGCTTAGATATTTGACATGGGGGTTCATAATAAAGGATGGAGGAAGAGGGGGATTTATGTGGCTAATTTGCTGATTTGTGGACAGCCGTCACCCAACTCGAGCCAGTCACGGAGCAATGCGAATAACAATGATTCGAAACGAGGAAGTCCAGCCAACACCCCGGAGGAGAGTGAAGAGCCCATGAACGGGGTGGAGGCAGAGATAGAGGTCAATGATGTCACGCGTGAAGGTCATGACAAAGCGGACCCTTCGCAGTTCGAGCTACTCAAGGTTCTGGGTCAAGGGTCTTTTGGAAAGGTTAGTGGATTTTATATTTTATTAAACTACCTGTTCTGTGTGGGCTTTGAATTCATATGAGGGTGTAAATCGGGTGAAGGCAGTGGGAGTATTTACATTTTATTTTTGGTTCAATAGGTTTTTCTGGTTCGGAAGGTGGCTGGGAATGATGCGGGTACGCTGTATGCCATGAAGGTTTTGAGGAAGGCTACACTCAAGGGTAATTGTGTTTCATTTCCTATCCGGAGTTTCTGTGTCTATTTGTCTTATGCTTTATGGATGAGGTGACAGTAGAGAGGTTAACTCGATAGTTCAATCGAATAAAGTATAAAAATACATGTTGACTATTGACTATTGCCATATGGGGGTAGACTACTGCTGTCACCAGGTCGGAATATTCTCTATTCAAAGGTTTTCCGAATATTTCTGACTCGGGTCCAACTTTCCCTGGTTACCGGGTGGAATCAGTTCTATGGTGGAATCTAATATAGTTGAAATTGAATTTACAGTCTTTTCTATTATTTGCACAAACGAGGGAGTCGGGTGTTAAAAGAGTGGAAAAGGGGACTTAAATCTATTTTCACGTATGTCGGTCCATAATTTCCAATCTGTTTCAGGGTTGGTCATGCAGGGAAATGAAATGGTTTTTGTAGGGCTTTAGTTTCGAAAATAGCAGCTGTTTTCAAGTTGTTTCATGATGCTCCTCCAAAAGAAATTCATCCGTAAATACTTAATGTTTAATTTTACATCTAATAGTATATACGAAGTTATTGAAAAATGTATTAAAAATCTCACCGGGCTTGTACTTACACCTTAAAAGGTTCCCTCGCTCGTCCTGAAGCTTGCCCCTCATAACTCTTCCTATTATATCTGAAGCTAGTTGAATGGAAAAAAGTATCACGTGCAAAGTATTTTCATCTTTCCCGATTGGCCTACTTGGATGTAAATATAGTGGAGAAAGCGATTCGCTTCTAGAACCAAGAATGGAGTGCATTGAAGATTTATCTACCTTGAGCCAACTTCATTGAACACGTTGAGCAAGAGTTTCAAGAAAAGAGAGCACACAGAAGTTGCCATTGAATCCAAATTCCCGATTCTGAAAAGAAGAAAACATGAGATGAGAAGTTTCCCTTGTAGATGCTGAGAATGATGGTGGAGAAATCCAGTACTGGAGATTGAAATTGTTTTGTTTCGTGATGCATTCTGGAGATTTGTACAAGCTTGATTCATCACATGATCGAACCATCATCACCTTATCTCCTTGTGCCCTTTCAGTCCATTGTTGAGAAATATGCGTGGTCTCAATCAGTTGTAAAAGTAGAAACAGGTTCTATTTCATGATACTATTGTTTTCTAATTTTTACTTTGATCATGTTTCCAAGCTCTTAGTTGATGTAGGTAATGCGATATGTCAAAGTTTGAAGGTTGTCTAGGTGTTCTTGCCTTGCCCTGGTGGGACGGTGTCTGGGGGAAAAATTACGGTATAAAAGCAATTGAATTCGGGGAAATGAACAGAATAAGAGGGAAAGGCAGAAGTGTTTCGAAAACATAGGAAATATTTCGAACTAAAATATTTTAGTGTCTTCTCCAAATGGGGTTTCCAATGAAAAGGGGGTGTATGGTTTCCAAAAGCATTTTGCCCTTATCGTTGAAATTTGTTATTGCCCTGTTGGGAATTTGAGCCGATGGATTTAATTGTCCAGTTCTTGGAGGAACACAGGAAATTCTGAGAAACGAAGCTTGTTTAGATTTTGGCGTGAGAAAGATGAGATTCCATAGATGAGAGTAACGCATCTTCATAGAAGCTGGCGCGTATGAAAATGATATCGTTTGATGCTTGATCTATCCTATTTAATGTATTTATGGCTAGTGCGAACGATGAAAGTCATCACTCTAATGAGACTATGGAAATGAGCTGGGCTAGCTTGTATGAAACTTTCCTAGCTTCATATTGCGAAATTTAAAGAGGGAAAGTTTCCAGACTATTTCCTTGTCTGTGGAAACATGATGAATCGTTCGGCTTTGTCAAAGATTCTCCAAGACGTGCATGTGCATGCACTCGTGCACAACGCAACTCTTCTCTCCGAGTTCGTTTCTTTAGAAGGAAAAAACTAGAAGCTTTTCAAACTTTGAAGTTGACTGATGGGTTTTGGCACGGCGGTTCTCCATTGTGTCTTTGAATGGAAAGTTTAAAAAAATTTAAAGATTACGAGGGACACGTGAATTATTGGAAAGATTGTAGCATGAGACATGCACAGAGACGTATTTATTTGCTAGTTTGTATAATATTCATAGATTATGAAGAGGAATCAGTGCCAAAAAAACAATGGCTACTGCACGCAGGCTCTACCTAAGATATAATTTTACGAGTCATTACTGACAGTAGGGAAATAGTTTGAGAGGATGACTGATCATCACTCACTCATGGCAAGCGTTGGGAAGTTGAGGACAAAGCTTTGGCGGTCTCTTAAGGGATGGATATTATTGAGTGATACTGTTGCTATCGATGCTGTAATAAGTACACTTAGATATGGGACAGGCTCTCTAAGGTACGATTCATACACATTTGGGCAAACTAGTAAAATGATATGGAAACTTTTTCCCCCCGCGACTCCGTTTTTAGTTCCTTCGCTTTTTTTGCCAAGTATTGTTGAGAGGACAGGTCGGGAAAGTTTGTATTTCTAAGAGGTATGAGAATGCCTAAAGTTTTGAAGATGACAATCTGTGAGAGTAGTTGGAAATTAAAATTTATAAGAGGAAAAGTTTTAGAAGGTGATTACAATTATGGAAATAACCAGGATTGTTATTGACAAGTTTGTGACTTGGCTAGACTGCTTTAGAAATGACTTATGCAATTTTTAATAACTTCTATTGACATAATGAAATGAGATTTTTGAGAGAAGCGGTTGGATATAGCTATTAATTAAAACTTTACTCCTCCAATTGCAATGAAATTTTTGCTGCTAGGCAGTATGCTATATAAGTTATTAATATCCTTCCCCAGCGGTATTAATTAAGATGGTCTAATTAAATATTTAATTAATTTATAAAAAATAAACTTGGAAGGTTTGTAAAAGTCGGGGGAAATCCTGAAGCACTTGTCCCAGGCTTTAAATGTTTTCCTCTCTTTCTTGGTTAAAATATCTTATAATTGTCTCACCCTGTTTAGTTTACGTACAGTTTTGAATAGTTTATTGATCGTTAAAAAACTAATTCTAATTCAATATTAGGCCTTAAATATTGAGCAAGAGTTTAGATATTAAATCATAGTAATTGACAGAGCATTTGATTTTGGCACGTCTACAGCCTTCTTTTGCTATGATTTATTTCCTGTGGAGCTTGACTTGTAGGTCCGGACGATGTCGATGTCCAATGATTTATTTAACTTAAGAACCACATGATGTTAGAACAAGTAGGTTTTGAGGTGGGTGCCTTTAATGGGCATGTCTAGGCTTAGGATAGACGCAGGACGATTCCTTAGAGAATTTAGAGCCGTCAGGGTCTATCCTCTTATTTCTTGAGAAAGGTGAGTCAATTTGATGAATGACCCTGCTGGAAAATATGCGAAGAATTCTCAAGAAATTTTTTTGCAATAAAGCCGATCTATGTTTAAGAAATGTGGTCACTCACCAACTGCCAACTGGGACAATTTCGTTATAGATGCTCAAAATTAATAGAACGCCTTGTTGCTTCCTTCAGTCATGTCGATCTTGAGTTATGCATATAAAATGGAGAAAAATAGCTTACATTGTATTTTTGCATAGCTTGGTTCACTCTGTACAATATTTGTATAATAAATTGGGCTTAAGGCTCCTAGTTATTTGGAAAGAATTTAATATTGAATTCTTCTTAAATTGAAAATCATTAAAAAAATCCAGGTCACTCAAAGTCTCGTTATTTAATCGTGTTTTGTAGTCATCTCGACTTTCATTCAAGAAAATAAGCACTCCTCTCGAATCGATCAAGTCTTGGCTAGGGCGGAGAGAAGAAATGCGAGTTGGGGATTTCTAGTATTTAAAAAAAAACATTTCCATTTAATCCATATTTTTTTCGTGTTTATAGGGAAACAACAAGAAATATATTAAGTGTTCAATCCGTCAAGGAAAAGTCATGTTCCTTTAATAGATTGATCTTCTTGGACTGTTTAAACTCTTTTCTTATGTTCCCCTTCAACAGTATTCCACTTTAGTGTATCATCATTAGTTGTGTGTGTAAAAGCAATTCATGGAGCGTATTTTCTTTTGAAAGTGTCCATATTGACCATAGCCTCTCCATATGTGGTCCTATCTTGAACCAATCTGTCTCATTTTATTTACATGCTTGCCGTGTGTGGCAGACGGAGAAAGCGTAAATGATTGATCTCCTCATTTCGTTATCAGAGAAGGAGACGGAAAGTAAATTAAATTCTGTGTCACTCCATGTGTCCGGCCGTCTGATCCAGTTTTGTGGTCATAAGTCTCTGTACCTGGATTACCTAGAAGAGACTATTGCAGAACCCAGCACTCTTACGGCTTACCTTAACATCTCAAAATCATCTTTAGTAGAGAAAAACCCTAAGCTACCTCGTAACTTTCTATTATATGTTATGAAAGGTATTAATCTGCTCGCTAGTAAAATACGAGGACTAGCTAGAAGCCAACTATCTCTTGATCGATATTGTGTAGTTGCTAGACGGATGGAGACTTCCCGGTCGATATGTAGCAGGGTCAAGAGGTCAGAATTGTCGAATATATTTGGATGTGCGGGATATTCTAAATTCTTATTTAGGATGCAGTCGAAAATAGGATGAAAGTTATAATTAATTTGATTTCTGGCATGTTTGGACTGCCGGTGGAGGCTGGAGTTTACTAAACAGAATTTTGAAGCGGTGTTAAGTGCCGCTATGCAGGCTACATGAGGATATTAGGCTTTTATCTGAAAGAGCTTTTTAAAAGCTTCAGCTTGAGTTTGAACAAATAGAGAAATGTTGTCGGCCACAGAGATGCTTATCCCAAAGGAATTTTTCAATTATTGTAACAGTGCGGATTATTTATATTAAAAGGATTTGATAGGTTCGTGAGATAAGGAAATGTAACGCTCACAAACTTACATTGTATTCGTGAGTAGACTCTTATTTTATGAGCCTTTTCCTCAAATCCCAAGGAGTTACTTCCTCCTCTTGTTGCAAACCCATGGAATTACAGTGTCTATTGTGTTTTTATTGACTAAAAAGTGGGAGTAATAGCAGCGGTTATTGGCTCGTATTTATTTTTATAACTGCCTGTCATATAGTTACATTGTCAGTAGGGGCTTTAGTAAAATCCATTAAAGAAGCATCTCCAGGTCTGAGTGTGTGGATAGATATCTGTGCCTGATTCTGATCTGGCTCCTAATTGCTTTCATACGACGTGGAGAAAGTTATTACATTCTCCAGCTCTTGTATATGAAGGATAATGTGTTGGCCATTAAATATTTGTTCCGGCACTCCCTTTATCGAATACATTTCCTGGACAGATGAAATGAAATTAGACTTTTCAACAGTAAACTTTCAACTTGGTCATGACCTCGTGACCTCTGCTCATTTGTATTTCCTATTCCTACTGCTAAAAGCAATCTTTATTCTTTGTGTGTCGAGACAATTCCTGGTTTGCCAATGTCAAGCAATTTCATTTCACTTGAGAATTTGAGCCAGTCTACAGTTTGAGTCTAAATATTTGATTAATTGAGTCTCATCAACTCGACAAATTGGCGTTACTTTTCCTTGATTAGTTTTTTTTCAAATCCACCAGGACACCCTATAACCAAGTCGTATTACAAATGTTGGCCTGTAGTGTTTTTAAATGTAAAGGGATTACCCAAGCCTGTGAAGATTGTTTTCTGTACTATACAAAGCAGGCAATAGTAATTCCGAGTAATGACATAATTTGTAAGACACAGTGAAGTGGGGATTTCCCATTCTAAGATTCAAGCCAAGCAGTTGGAAGCAGTTCAGTCCATTTGCCTTTTAAAAGATTGTTCCTGTTACTTAGTACGAAGAGGACGGGGGGGGGGGTACTTAATCCAACTTCAGCTGGTACCTCACTAGAGTCCTTAAAGAGCTTAGTATTATTTTTGTTTCTTAGCTTTGTAGGAAGGAGGTCATTCCCGTCCTTTATTTATACTATCCCCGACCTCTTTTCTCCATTAGTAAGAACAAGAAGGAAAGGCTTGGAGTGTCAAGAGAATCCGGAGAAAATACTCAGAACTTCAAGGGAACTCTGTCACCTGCCTTTTCGACTGTCACCGAAACACGTTCCTCAATGAAGTTAGTCCAATAGGTCTTTGTCCTCTTCTATGTCCTCTCTGATAACATAAGATGCTAACTCCCTCGTCCTCAAAGAAGTTCTTGATAACCGGTCCGTGTACGCAGTGGGGGCTCCCAAACTTGGACTTATTCAATAGCAATCAATGTGTATAAATAGTCGAATTGGAAAGAGCCGCAAGGGATGTTGAGATGAGGTGAGATTCCTTTTGGAAACTCGTAAAGGCCCATTAACTTCCTCACTACGGGCGTGAATTTCATAAGATCTCGCAAGGCGTCAGTGTTGCTAAGCTATCAACGTGAGTACCCAAGGGGGGTTGTCTCCATGAAGGTGACGCCAACTGTTTCGCCCCTTGATGGATGAGTTTAATCAAGAGGTTTGGACGGGGACTTCCCCTTCAGTAGTTTTCTTAATGGACTCATCTCCATCTAATGCAAAATTGCAAAGCCATGTCTTATCAAGAATCAGCTGTTGCATTAACTTCGGGAGCTTACAGAAGGGAAGATTGTAGACAAGTGGGAGGATTTGATAGTTTTATCTGCTATTGCTTACACCTTGGAAGGAGATATTTTATTCTGTTAGGTAAGATCATGTATGCATTACAAATCAGCAGGTAAACACACCTCTGACACTATGATTTGTCTACTTGTGTGATTGTAATTGAGCTCTAGCAGTGTGGCTTCATTAAATGCTCAGGAGAAAGCAATTGTGTAGAGCACAATAAGATTTGAGATGAAGTGGGCAATAAATGCTTCCGTTTGTGACTCCTTATTTATTGAGTTTAAATGTATGACTTAACGAGACTGGCTTGTTTGAGTAAATTTATACCAAAGTGATTTGATAGGGAACGGTAATTTGGGTTTAATTATTTTACTCAAATATTAACTAATAATAATTAATAATTATTAATAACCTCTAATTGCTATTGTTGAAAAGAATACCTCAAAGCCACTAAGCCAATACACACTTATAAATTTTGAAACTCTTCACATCCGTAGCAAACTAAATTAGCTAATTAAATATAGCCTACTGAATAAGCCTGATTCTGCAATAGAAAAAATCTATTAATTTCACTCATGTGTCCCTAATAGAATAGCTCTAAACTCTAAAGGCTCGTACCACATGAGTTGTAGTTCTAGGAAGCTCCAGTCCCGAGTCTTCGAGGCGATAATGAATCACCCTTACGCTTCCTTGCCTCCAGAAGCCAAAACTTTGGCTAATAATTCCCAACGAGGGTTTTTCGCCCAAACTGGCCCTGAATCTGATGGCAGGGGGTTCAAGTTGGTTCAAACTTCGAGTTAATACCTAAAGTAATTTAATTAATTGAATTTGTAGGGTACTGCACTGTTTATCCTATGAAGTACCAAGCTAACCAACTCCTGAGCCATCCCTTTCCTTTTTCAATGACACTTATATAAGAAATTATTACACTCTCGTGCTTTATGAATACTGGGCTAATAAGGGAAGTACCTAGTCGGTCCCTAGTCTTTTGGCTCTTTCTATAGGAGGTTGTGATTATAATTGGCTCTAGGAGTTACAGTTGCCACGCTCTTAAAATACGCAATGGCAAATTGGTAATTGGTCACCTAGGATTCGAAAAAGAGACATGGGCGATGGGTAGCACATTTGGAAATGAAATGTATCCACATTAAAGGCTTATAAAATACATGAAATAAATCTAAGAGTTTTCTCCCTTGAAATGTTTTGCAGTTCGGGATCGAGTGCGTACGAAAATGGAGAGAAATATTCTGACTGAAGTACAACACCCTTTTATTGTGAAGCTGCACTACGCCTTCCAAACAGAAGGGAAACTCTACCTCATCCTGGACTTTCTTAGAGGAGGAGATCTCTTCACCAGGCTCGCCAAGGAGGTACGCAAATTTTATTACACACATCCATAGTATGTAGGCTTAGAATTTTTATGGAGAGGGCTTCCCTGGACTTTGTAATTATTCCCGACGGATTATTGTGTACACCTAATTATATTTGGTGTGTTAACAAAAATGTACATTACTATTATTATAATCACTAGATTATAATATTTTATAGCAAATCGAGTATTGTTTTTAGAAAGAGGCGTATAGAAAAGTGGAGACTTATTTGAGATATCCCCGAATATTTAGATAGTTTTAAACAATCTAAGGTTGTTATGTAAGTCGGAAAAAATTACTCGTAATAAAGGGGCAGCAACGATCTTCTGTTATTAAAAAAAACAAATATTTCTAAATTAACTCAATAAACTTCAAAGTCCAACCGTTACTGGCAGTTGGGTTACTCCCCTTAAAAGATATTTAACGAATTCCTACATAAACAACCAGGCCTGACATGCAACTGCCAAGTAGAAGATTCCCTTCAGAAAAATAATATTTCTACTTCCTATCTATCGAGTTTAATTAAACTTTGCTCAGTAAACAATACCCCAGATGAATAGACGAAGGCCACCTCCATTTTCGAAACTTTTCAAACCTGAACACGAGATCAAAATCAGCCATGGCATTTACTCCCGGTCATGTCCCCTTCAATCAAGGGAATACAAAGACAAGGAAGAGAAGGTTCACATCTCATTAGCAACTATATTAGTCTCTAAACATTCCTGGCTTACCCTTGTCAACAAGAACCAGTCCAAATGCCACTCATTACTATTCTATACCTTCCGGAACCTTTTCCTAAATTACCATTACTTTTATATTAGAAAGTTGTGACAGAGGAATTAGATTCGGGGACTTGTCATTAATTATTAATTTCGTTATATGAAACAAAAGCTAAAGCAGGACCTTGGCCTAATTTCTTTGATAATTTTGATGCACCACAACTTCCTAATAATTCTCAGGAGACAATAAAAGCGAAAGCCATTCACAGAGGCTTGTCGACAAGTCCTTATAAGCTGGATGTCTGATTATCAAGAAGGTGATGAGCAAGCTGATGACTTTAGTTTCCACACTGTTGGGTCTTCATCAGGATGATGATGGGGTTTTAACGGTTGGGTTCATTTTCCGGCATAGTGGCATACAATTTGATTAGTTTGTCATTCCTTGTCCAATATTCTAGGAATTTGTCTCAGAGGTTCAGATGTTTCAATTAGGAGAATTTTCTGTGATGTATGTGGGGGGGGGGCTCTAGCAAACTAATCAGAGCAGTTGACAAGTTGAGTTGAAACAAAAAAAAGCTTGTAAAAAAGCTTGTTGAGCAAAGCTAGTAGAAATCTTTGTGTCACTGTACTGTTTCTACATCCTATAACCACCTATAGGTATAAGAAAATCTTGTCCCTGTACTGTTTCTACATCCTATAGCCACATAAAGGTATAAGATTGAAAGAAAGTGAAAAGCTGTCGGGATGAATTGCGGCCTTGTTCAAAGACATTGAAGGCGGAGCTGAGGATTTATGCAAAGTGGCGGTGGCAATGAGTCGATTCGAGACGGAAATTGAGGTTGTAATGGACTGACAGAGTTTGGGATAAATATATGCCCAACCGATGTCATGTTCTGTCATGGGTTTAGAATCTGATTGGCACATTGCTTCTCTAGCAGAGGGGGAATTGTGCTAAATTGACTGAGGGTGAAGTGGATTTAAGCAAATATTCGGGAACTTCCATTAGGAACGATTGCATTAGTGAAGGAATTCTGGGGAGTTCTTATGCATAAAAAAATGTCGGAATTACTTATTGATCTTTTACATTTGTTTCCTTAAAGGACTTGCGGAATATAAATTTTAGAACTCTCCTCGCATTTAGACAGGGTCGAGGGATGCCTAGGAAAGTTGGGATTGGGCAACTCCCGTGGAGCACACAGTTCCTAGTATTCATGACTTCTTAAAAACCAATATCGAGAGATGTCAGAATTGTGACATTGAGTCCCCTCCACAATCTCACAGAAAGACATTCCAGGTGATAAAGACTAGAGAAGACTTTAGCAGGCATGGCGTATGATCTAGCGTGACCGGCACAGCAGGGGTTATACCCATAAGTGCTTGTCTACACATGTACTTAGGTAATAAGGGGATTCAGTGTCAAATCGAAGTAGCTAAACTTGTCAAGTGATTGGTGGATGAGCCCTCAGGGAAATTCTTGCTGAGTAAACATTTGGGAAATTGGCTGGAAGGTGAAAGTGGAGAAAGGAGTTAGGAAGGAGGTGGTGGTGGTGGTGAGAGTGTCATAAACTCATCGAGCAAATCAAGTGTAGATGATTTTGCTGAGAATTCTATTTCCTTTTATTCTAGGGTGTCGAGTAGAAGTGGCTGGGCTAGTTGTAGCGTCGATCTGTAAACTAGGCTTCTCCGTAGATTCGTCTCTGTGGGATTAGTAGACAAGATGTTTAATGTCAAACAAAGCCTGGAGGTTGATTAGCCAACATGTCGTGTGGGAATATTAATACTGGCTCTCCACGAGACGAGACGAGATGAAGTTTTTGGTCTCGAGACGAGACGAGACGCGAGACGAGATGACTGTTGTCTCGTCTCGTCACATCTCGAAGGAAATCGAGACGAGACGAGACGGCCCCATTTCGTCTCGGGGGAAGCTATAGTATTGCTGATTTCGAGACGATCTCGTCTCGTCTCGTTCGAGACGAGATTCGAGACGAGACGAGATGACGTTTTTGGTCTCGAGCCGTTTCGAGACGAGACGAGACGCGAGACGAGATGACTGTTGTCTCGTCTCGTTACATCTCGAAGGAAATCGAGACGAGACGAGACGGCCCCATCTCGTCTCGTATCGTGGAGAGCCCTAATTAATACTTGGTACACGTTCTGCTGGACGTCAGACAAGTCAATATTAGATTTAAGTCTATGACTCTGATATTTGACTCTAATTTTAGAGTGTCGAGTTAAATGCTTAAGAATGTAAAGCTGACAACTTTCTAGCTTAGACAAACAATTTTAAATGATTTGTCTCTCGTCCAAAAGTGGATTGTATGTTTTCGCAATAAAGGATCCACTTCCATCGTCCAAGGCCCAGATCAGGTCACTAAAAGGGGCAAAGCTCTTAGTTAAATTACGCTAGAGTGTATACTCTATGTCTGTGTGTTTTCGTTATTGTTCTGTACCGGTGTGGACGTCCACGTACTTTCCACCGACCGCTTTTGTTCCCCTACATAATGCTATTAGCCATTTTTCCGAGCTTGTCATTCCAGAGTGAAAAACGATCATGGTTGAAGTACCACTTGGCAGCCCAAGTTAGTTGGGCCACTTGAGTATAAGTTTTATAGGCTGGGGCTTCCGTAACTTGAAATAATGACCAAGTTTCCCAATAGAATGCTTTCTAGTACTAACTAACACTTCCGTTCCAGCCCAAGGACTGGCTGTGTGCACAAGGCAGAAGTATATGGTAACGATGAAGATGATGGAAATGCTCAATCGTGACGAACAGTATATTATTGTTAGCTCATAGAATACAAAGAATCCCTACCACCGCCTTGGTCCGAACTCTCCATAGAATAAATTATAATATGGCAGTATAGAAGTCTGAAAATATATATCCTTTTATGTGTCTGTGACTTTTCAGATAATGTTTACAGAGGAGGACGTGAAGTTCTACTTGGCAGAATTGGCTCTGGCCTTGGATCATCTCCACAGTATTGGCATTATCTACCGGGACCTGAAGCCCGAAAAGTAAGTCAGCTCTTAGAAATTTCTCCGGAGTACTAAAAATCATAAAATCCCTATAGCTGTAAAACCAACCGGTCTATTTCATTTCCAACAAGTCAGAAGCCTAAGAGAGTTGATCAGAGATGATAATAAAATAAAATATATATCACTCTCTCATACAAGCAGAAGTAGTAGTGGCTGGTCTTTCTTCGCCTTCCATTTCTGACAAGGAAGATGGCTGAGTAAACTCTTGTAGTTAGTTTAGTAGTGGGAGCTGGGATGTGGAGATTGCACCAAGGACGAGATGATAGTCTTGTTGACTGTATCTGAATTTAATTTCCTGTATTAATTCTCTCCTCGTCTTCTCTCTTTGGAAACCCCTGGTGACTCAGCCCTTCTGGGATCAACTTTTGGACTTTCCTGGAGAGACCGAGAGGCGGAGAAAAACGCTCCTTGCCTCACTCTATGTATGCATTTATGGAAATGGAGATGAGCGGAGGTCTCCCAAGCACTAGAATTTACCCAAGCCCTTTAGCAGCCTCCACAAATTACACTAATTTTAATTCAGATGGAGTTTTTATTGCTAATGAAACTCTAGGCTTTATCTTCTCTTTCTGCTCCACTTATACGTGGGTCCAGAGAAAGTATGGAGAAAGCTGGCAACCTGTAGATATAAGAGGTTAACCTCATTTCATCCTGCTATGAGCTTCTTTTTAAAGGAAAGACCCAGCAGGGCTTTGTATTACAAGATGTGGGAGAGGATTCTTTTGGGAATTCGAATAGGCTTTAGCACAGGGTATTTTCTCTCTCCGTGTGCCAGTGTGGACAGTCCAGTTCCTTTGATAGAACGACCTTGGTAAATAATATGTAGATAGGCCATATCAATTGAAAGACTAGGAGTAGGTTGGGAAGGGCTAGAAATAGGCTTTTTACCAAATGAAATGTCTAAAGTTTTTGCTGGGACACTTTTCTCTAACCCATAGCTACTTGGCTTGGCCTCGATTCCCTCGAGAGATGAGAAATGAACCCTCTTTGCTTAGTGTATGCCCATAGCTTTTTGGCAAGTATATGTATACACAACAAGAGATAGGAGACAGGGTATAGATTGTAGAGAAAGCTGAAAGAGAGGACACCAACTGCCTTTAGGGAGTCAAAGAAAGTTAGCAGTTGGCTCTGGCTCGTAAATGCTATGAGAATTAAATGTGCTCGCTTCTCCTGGCCTTTGCCTTGAAATTATTTGGCTCCTGTAGCGTTAAATAATAAATATGGGACCGGGTCCACCCTGCTGGTCTCATTTTGAAACTGACAGTGATTGAGCCAGGAGTGTGGATTCATATCTTGAGCTGAGCTGGGGTGATTAATTATTTAATTGAAGGGAGAAAGTAATCGTCAAATATTGTTCCAGAAGGATTTTGCCGAGGTGGCTATGGATTTACTACAAACATTAATCTCAATATAAGTAAATGCACACAGGGTACATAATCCACTTAGTTTTTATGATGCTCTGGGCTTTGTATCAAATCCTGACGACGCTTGGTAGTTGGCACTATTGAAGTATAGAGTGAATTGTGTAATCCAGTTATGCCAAATATGTCACGAACTCCCTGTTAATCACCAGTCACTCCGAGCTTTGATTAATGTTTGTTTTTAATGTTTTCCAGCATCCTCCTCGATTCCGACGGACATATTTCTCTCACCGATTTTGGACTTTCGAAACAGCCCTTGGAAGATGAGAAAGCGTATTCATTCTGCGGCACTGTGGAGTACATGGCCCCTGAGGTTGTGAACCGCAAGGGACATTCCTATGTTGCTGACTGGTGGTCTTTCGGTGTCCTCATGGTATGTTTTGTCTTGATCTAGAGATGCTACCTACGACTAACATATTATTTATAATGTATAGCACATATATACAAGCTGCAGATAATGTATATCTTTGGGCTATAATAACTTATGGGAAGTAGGCCATAAATGTCCCATGCAAGCTATTGTAATCCTCTTTCTCGGTGTTGAGAAAAAACTCGGGGAAAAGCTTCGGTTCCTGTTCTTATGCGGGTATCGGGATAGAAACACCAAGTTCCGGTTGTTATGTCAGGATTTCCCTTTGCACTCTACAGATCTGACTGGAAAGTAAGGGAGGCTGGTTAAGCTAGATTTCGAGGCTTTCTTTGCTTGTTTTCCTAGTTTTGTTGGAGAATATTATATTATTATACACGAATGATACTGCACTGGTTGTAGTAGGTGGCATTTAAAAAGGGTTTTACATTATGGACGTGAAAGATTGTTAGCTGAGTACTTAGTGGAATGCGGCATAGCGTTTAGACCTTTGATCATGAAGCTTTAGAATAGATGAATTTTTATTGTGCAATAGTGCACTGGTGAACTAAAGAGAGAGATGATTCTAAAGTAAGTAGTAAACTGTAATATTATGGAAATGTCATGAGTGAAATTTTGCCCCTTGCCTCACAACGAGAATAAAAGAGCTAAAAATAATTCGAGCAATTCGTTTGTAATGACACGGAATGTTTTTTATGCTCATTTCCCCATCCGGAAACTTTAGGGCGGACTGCCCTAGTTGACAAAATCGAATTGCCTCGTGCTGCACAAAGTTAGGCTTCTTGTTCCTAAATCTTGGATCCAGCGATCTAAAACGAGCCGGAAAATTGTTCAAGCTCTGTAGTCCGTGATGAATTGAAAGCACATTGGTCAACTGGGACATTTCCTGTGCGTCCTGGACTTAAAAAAACGTGGAACGTTTCCTATTTAGTTTTCACTGGAAACTAAATAGGAAACGGTGAGACTGATGGAAGTTGTGTTTATTCTTGTCTATAAATATTTATGAGCTAAATCCTTTGGAGTTTCGCGCAAGGACGCAGAGGATTGTGAAATCCTGAAATGTTATTGAGTCTTCTATCTCACTAACTAATTCCACTGCACAAAAATTAACTCCAGGCCCTGGAATAAGTATCCCCTATGCCCATACTCTGCAGTAAGCCAGTGCTCACATTTTTGGGGAAGAAAAATTGAGAGAGAAAGCATTGAATGATGGTTTGCTCATCAGATTCGATTCGCTTAGTCTATTGTCCTCCTAAATGTTGAGTCTCTGTGGATATTTTGAATGGACCTTAAGTACCTTGACTATTATGGGCTATCATAACTACCAACTATTACCATTTCTTCTTATGAGTTTGCTATTCTCTCAGGGAATTTGTAAGGGGCTTGCCAAGTTCCATTTCCTGAAAGCTTTTGCTTTTTCCGCAAACTGCAACAGATTCGATTTGCTTCATCTGGGAAGTTGGCATAGGATTCCCCTCATATTGGAAGTCTTTGCTCATAATACAACAGATAATCGTAGCAATTAGTTTTTCGATGGTTTCCCAACGCATGGGAAGCAACTGCTATTGTCATGAATTACAATTGTCATTCCAAACAGTTCCGTTTAAATGAGTAGACTTCACTGCGTTGTGATTACCTGCTTGTTTATGAATCTCTGGGTGTACCGGTGTATGAGGTTTTTGCATAGCAGGAAGGATCTGAGCTTGAATCAGTTTGCATGTGAAATGGATCTCCATTAATTAAATTTCCTTGCTCGCCCCCGCCTGCCTCTGGCACAATCGTCTGGACGTAATTCGAATAATTCTATCCAGACTGTCCACGAAAAGGAGAAACAAGTCAGTCTTTCATGTTCAAAAGAGATATGCAAAGCTTGTGTGGGCGTTTGAATCCAATACTCCTCAAATTAATTTTGTACTCAATATTTTTCAGAATTTAACTTTTTTGGGTTTTTTTGTGGCTCCATACAGTACGAGATGCTCACTGGGTCTTTGCCATTCCAAGGAGCGAATCGAAAAGACACGATGGTACAGATACTCAAAGCCAAGTTAGGAATGCCTCAGTTCCTCTCGGCCGAAGCTCAGTCACTCCTCAGAGCCTTGTTCAAACGAAATCCTGTCAATCGACTTGGAGCTGGTAAGACACTGACAGCAGGAATGACGATGACATTTAATCCCTGGAAATAGATACCACAGAGTCGTAATATTATATGATTTGGTCTAATGGTAATGCGTTTGATTAAATAGGCGGAGTGCAGGAAATCAAGTCCCATTGCTTTTTCAGTAATATCGACTGGGAGAAGTTGTGGACCAAGGACGTGATCATTCCATTCAAACCCGCCGTCTCTCGAGCTAATGAAGCTTTCTATTTCGACTCTGAGTATACGTCGAGGACACCTAAGGGTAAGTTGTAAACTTATATTGGGACTTGGGTAACCAATTAGGGTTATGAATTTCATAGACTATAAATATCTTTTGAGTTCAAAGCTATAGTGATTAGGATGTGTAAAAGTTTATGTTTTCTTTGTTGTTGTTGCTGGAGGGGGATGGTGATTAGCAGTTGGGTAAATAGTTTCATTGCACATTATAAAGTTAGATAGGGGTTCTTTGAAACGATTTGGTCACAAGTATTAGGGTGGCATGTATGGATATTAGGGTAAGTACGATTTTTCATTTTGGATATCAGATATGAGTACAGGTACAAAATAAGTAACGAGAAAATTTGACAAAGCTCATTTGACTTGTTATAAATTATGCATTCTGAACTGAGTTTTGAATGGTAGGAAAATGCAAGGCTTTTATGAAACAGGAAGTTTGAAGAAAAAATCCATGAATTATTGAAAAATCCTATTTTCTTGGAAATTCACATAATATAGAGATTTCGAAACAGCAAAAAAAATCTGTTTTTATCATTTCATTTAAACTTAAAACATGCAAGCATTGGTTTTACGAAACTCGTTAGTATGTTCATATAAAGTCAGATAGGAAATAACTCCTTAGAGTTTCACAATATAAAAATTGAATCAACAATAATTTATTACCTTTTCTGTTCAAAGAAATTCAAACACATAAATAACATATTCAAAATATCAAGGATATTCAAAAAATTGTGTATTATATAACTCCTTGCCTAATTCCAAAAATTGTATCACAGATTCCCCCGGGGTGCCTCCAAGCGCAAATGCCCATGAATTGTTCCGAGGATTCAGCTTCATCGCCTCGTGCCTCTTGGATGACAATATGAACGGATCTACTTCCGGTTCTAATGGATTTCCCACCGCCACCGCCATCGCCAACTATTCCATTCCCCCCATCATGGACAAGAAGCCAAATCCAGATAGATTCCGTTGCGTAAGCTTACGCTCTCATTTAATTGATTTAATCATCATATGTAAAACTCGAATTTTTGAATTGCATAGTCCTTTGAGGTTATTATCCAGTTCCCCCCGGTTGGGATTACAAATATTGATAAGATGTATAATTTCTCGGAAATTATGAGGGATTTTGCCTATTCCAACCAGAGTTAGAAAATAAATAAAAAGCTACGATTTCCCTAAGTTCCAAACTTTTAATAAATCTCCACTAATGGGAGGATTTTTATCCTCTAAGAGGCTTAAACGCAGAAATACGTGTTTATAAGACTAGCCGTCATAAGTAGGTCGTCCTTATGCATACTTTTCATTCAGCTTTTCCTAAAGGGCAGATGGAAATTTTGACGGAGCGTATCAAGAGCTTAATGAAACTAAGATAGGAATAGGAGGGATTTTTTATTCATCCTCGAGCACCTCGGTCCTCGCTTAATCCTATCATTTGTTTGGGAAAAGGATACCACCGAACTGGGCACAATTAAAGTGAACAGATGAACAGGCTTAAGCGTACAGACGGACTCTGAGCCACATAAAAAACGATAAAAAATCCTCCCTAAGTTTATTCAAGTCTTGGAACTAGACAAGATTACATATTACAGTACGTACAGACTACAGACTCGGATCATAGAATTTCATGATCCATAGCTGCTGGGAAAGTTGCAGAGATCCAGATCGACTCCAGCCAAATAGATTCCGAATTCTGAGGACACTGAGCTTTAGCTTCTTTTGTTAGGAAAGTAGGAAAGTAAAAGTACGAGCACAAAGTTCCTTTAGAAATGATGCGAATGATGTGGGTGTGGCTGAGTGTACGGGTACTATTCTCGCACAATACGGTTTAGGATTGTCTCCTATATTATTCTCTGGTATCGTACAAGCTGATAAGATTATTGTAGCTTTAGGACCAAAAATCTCTTTCCTGGAGTCTGGAAAAGGGCATAAAATATTCTTATGACCTTCTTTATGAGAACGGTGGGACTCATTTCCTGTTCTATGGGGTATTTTTTCAGGTTATACGGACGAGCAATATTCTTGACGACTATGACATGAAGGAAGAGATCGCCAAAGGTGCTTATGCCACTTGTCGCCGGTGTGTTCACAAACTATCTAGAGTGGAAAATGCTGTCAAGGTACGTTTAAGTGTTAAAATAACAGGTTTTAAAAGTATTAAATGTTGGACTAGACGTTTTAATACATTTAAAATCCATTCTTAGATAATTGTGAAAGGAGGGCGAGAGTGGCACGACGAGGTTGATATTTTACTTCGACATAGTCAACATCCGCATATCGTGACGTTGTACTGCGTTTACGAAGATGCTAGCCATGTGTACCTCGTCACGGAACTATTGCGAGGTGGGGAACTGCTCGACAAGATCCTAGCACATAAAAGGCTTTCAGAGAGGGAAGCTGCCGAGGTGATGTCCGTCTTGGCCGAAACAGTCGTCTACCTTCATAGAAATGGGGTCGGAATTTAATTTCGAATCAAACTGGAACCTTGAGTTTAAAAAAATCTAAGTACTCACCTTTATCTTTGCTTGTATAGGTAGTGCACAGGGACCTGCAGCCCGCAAACATAGTCTATGCTGACCTGACACAAAAACCTGACGGAGTTCGGGTCTGTGATTTTGGCTTTGCTAAGCAATTACGGGCCGAGAATGGCTTATTAATGACCCCCTGCTACACGGCTAATTTTGTGGCACCAGAAGTACTGAGAAAACAAGGCTACGATGCTGCTTGTGATATTTGGTCTCTGGGGGTTATTCTATTTACAATGCTGTCGGGGTTAGTGAAATGAGAGAGGAAGTTTTTATGCATATGAAGGGCCAGTTTATACAATGAGTTTCAATTTTGTGTGGCTAATAGGAAGACGCCCTTTGCAACAGGTGCAAATGACACACCGGCAACGATTCTTTCTCGAATCGGGACTGGAGAAATTGATGTTAGCACTTCAAACTGGGCTTATGTCTCAGATTCGGCGAAACTACTTGTCCGGCGGATGCTGGATGTGGACCCAAAGAAGAGACCTACGGCCAGAGATGTTGCCCAACATACTTGGATTCAAAATCGCCATTCTTTACCCACTAGTTCCTTACCTATTGAGTACCCAGCTTCTTTAAAGGTAGTTTATTAAACGACTGACCAATATATCTATTCATTAGTCCAAATGGACAGTGTAATCATTTCTGTTTGGTACTGTGGAAAATTTGTGCAGGGGGCCATTCAAGCAACATATTCTGCTCTTTCACAAAGTCCAAAGGCTCCACCCTTAGGTCCAGTTGTCCAGTCTGACTTGGCTAGAAGGCGTCAGCGTTCAAGACCTGACTCTAGTGAAGGGATTTAACGATGACCTATTGTGATGACTTAGGAAACCTGAATCAAATGAACCAATTTCAGTCATCTTATCACCTCAACTGCAGCTACAGTTCTAGTACAACTTATACTACTCTCGGATTTGTATTTATCCATAGATTCTAGGAATCCCTCGTAGTCAATTGTCATTAGCACCTCTAGGATTTAAAGATTATTTGATCATCATTTGATGCGTATAGGGTTAATATTTAATGTTATTTCGTTTATTTGTAAACTTTTTCCTAAGACTATTTGCAAACAGTTCTTATAGATGTTGAAATAGCGTTCCTTATAGATCCTAGCATTCCATAAAAATATTTCGTGGACCCTTTTTAATGTAGTTTACTCATGACTACTGCTCATCATTCCAGTTAATTATTTGTACTTCAGATTCGTATTATGTCATGGTTATTTTAATTACTTTGTTCATTGTACATGTTGTATTTGTATTGTACCTAACTCTAACGGCCATATCCATAGCCGTTCCTGTACCGCAGACAAGTATTGTTATAGAATGAGAAAACCTTATTGAAATCTGAAGACTTGAAAAGAATAAGATTATTGTTTTAAACATTTCCAGTATTTTTCTCCATATTCTATAGGTACATAGAAAATATTCATTGAATTGTGTCTTGGTAGCTTAGACTGTGTTTTTAGTGTTATTGTAAAATGTCTAAAGTTGTGTCCAAAGTGAATTTTTACATTGACTGTGAGGAGCACTTAAATTCTGGTCGTATTTTGAAAGAAAAGAGATCCTTTTAGAAATTCATTGATGTTATATAGTAGGTAGTTAGTATGAAAGTTTATTAATCGTCATTCCGTACATACCTTCATTATTCACTAGTCAATTTGGGATTTTTTTAAATACAAAATTATAAATATTGTGTGATGATGTGTAGGGGGGTAATGAAATTTAATAATACTCGTCTCTAACTCTTAGAAAGAAGAAAGAAACATGGGAAAGTTTGCATACTTAACTATTCATTAGAAATGTGACCTTAAGCTAATAGTAAGTGGAAGGTCTTATCTGTAGTTTGTAAGTTAATTTTTGCATGAGCGTGTGGCAAATTCTGCTGGTAGTGCACAAACTACTCGTCCTCATAAATCTACCTGTAAGAAATTGTACGTGTCATTACTGTAAACAGAATCAGAAATTACTTAACTCATTATTGATCAAATAAATCATTTCAAATCAGAAATAAAAAAATTATCAACTAAATTTAGATTTTAAACACCTTTTTTAAGTGCATACTTCCAACTCATTATTATTATGGTGAAATGAGTCAGAGTGCCCCTATTGGTTTGGCGGGAATGTCAAGCAAATGTTGCATAACCCATATTCGATATCTTAATAGATTTGGAAATTTTGGAATTGGCTCATCAAAATATCAAAATTTTTGAAGTAGACTTTAATAAAGTAATGCCTCAACAGTTAAATAGATTTAGCATCAGATTATTATCAATCCCCATCTCCTCTCGAGTCAACAATGCATTTGTAGTTAGGCGGACAAGCTGTTCGAAATGTCTGTCCCTTCATCGGCAAGTTTTATCGGACAAGCCCTTCATAGGCTCTTGTTTACAACAGACGAGACACTTTTCTTCCACAGGCGGGCCTGGGAAAGATCAGCAGCGACAACCCTCAGAAATCTACGCTGAGCGAGTAAGGGCCAAGGTTATCAATGAGGATGAGCACCAGATTGAGGTTATG
Source organism: Agrenia bidenticulata (assembly GCA_034694785.1). Classification (NCBI taxonomy): domain Eukaryota; kingdom Metazoa; phylum Arthropoda; class Collembola; order Entomobryomorpha; family Isotomidae; genus Agrenia; species Agrenia bidenticulata. The sequence continues at coordinate 70,025 of JAQFYM010000345.1, forward strand.
AAGGCTTTCGATAAGATTCAAGCCAAGGTTTCAAAGTATAAACCACCTCAGAGGAAGTCCACGTTTACGAAGATGTTCCAGGAGATTTTTACCGGCTCTGGTGATAAGCCTTCTTCGGATAAACTTGGGAAAGGTAACAGATCATTGAAAGTATCAATCCATACTACTTCAGCCCTTTTGAAAGACTCGGTCATGTTTAATGTTATCTTATAAATTGCAGCAACCCCCAAGGGTCTGTATGTATGGGGATCAGTCGGAGGAGGGAAGACGATGGTGATGGACCTATTTCATGAACTTGCTCCCGTTGGTCGTAAGAAAAGGGTCCACTTTCACTCTTTCATGTCTGACGTCCATACAAGAATCCATCAGGTCAAACAGGAACTAGTCAGTACTGTTAAAACAGGGACAAGACCAAAGGTTTATGATCCCATCCCTCCTGTTGCTGAGGATATTGCTCAGGAATCTTGGTTACTTTGTTTCGACGAGTTTCAGGTTGGAGAAAAAAAAATTTGTATTAGTAGTCGGAATTTAAAAAAAAACATTTTTCCAATAGTCGTTTAATATCTTTGACTTTAGGTGACAGATATTGGAGATGCCATGGTTCTTAAGAGGCTCTTTACTGAATTGTTCAGAAACGGAGTAGTTGTAATCGCAACCAGCAATCGGCCCCCAGATGATCTTTATAAAAATGGACTCCAGCGATCGAATTTTGTACCGTTTATTAAAATCCTGAAAGAACATTGTGATGTCATTAGCTTGGAGTCTGGTATTGATTATCGACAGACTAAAGGACTAGCGGGAGCTAAAAGCAGGGTCTATTTTATGTACGTCTGAGTTTATGTATAAGCTGATTTATATGTTAAGCTACGGAATTATTTAGACTTGTAATGAAATGAATTGGTTGTGTTTGACATTACAGTAAAGGACAATGCGATGCAGACGAAGAATTAAATAGGATTTTCAAATTCTTGTGTTCAAAAGAAAATGACACAGTCAGACCCAAAACTATTAGAATTAAGGGTCGGAATGTCACTTTCGAGAAAACTTGTGGGCAAGTGGCTGACTGCACTTTCGAAGAACTCTGCGACAGGGTAATTTCAGTATCCATATGGAGTCTTGTACAATAATCTCAGCATCAATGTTTGAAATATAAACCATTCATTTGATGTGGGTTATAACAGCCGGTGGGTGCCTCGGATTATCTTGCAATGAGTCAGTATTTCCACACCGTTTTTATCCGAGATATACCACAATTAAATATGAAATTAAAGTCCCAGGCTCGTCGCTTTATCACGCTTATAGACACTCTATATGACAATCGGGTAATTTACTTTTTGATAATATAATTTGTGCAAATAAATAATTTTCTTGATTACGTAGCAATCAAATATTTTTTTATTTAATAGGTAAGGGTAGTGATCTCCTCAGAGTTTGCTCACACCCATTTATTTAGCGATGAAGTAGACGCTTCAGGCCTAACATCAGACGAAAATAGGATGCTAATGGATGACCTAGGAATTAAATCAAACTCGGACGGTGCTAAATCCAGTATTTTCACGGGAGAAGAAGAACAGTTTGCTTTCGACAGAACTGTATCTCGTCTATCAGAAATGCAGACGACGGAATACTGGGAGTCGTGGGGCAAAACTAGATAAGACGAAGTTAAATTCGTTTAAACTATTAATTTAGCTTCTGAAACCTGCAATAACTAGACACGAATATCAGTATATACTTCGACATTAGTCAAAGAGAACAAAAACTTTATTCCGCTACCTTAAAAAATGTATTAAAATTAAAGCCTGGAGCTTGTACGATGAACTTCATATTCCCATTTGGTTTCGTTGATTATTTACTTCAGATATGAAAATTCTGAGTGTATCAAAATTAAAATTATTTGTCATGAGATACAAATGCAAAATCATCACTCGAGGCTCTGCCCAACTGGTTCTAATATGATGTGGGTGTCGTTATGAAATGAATGAATGAAAACAGACCAACTATAAGGCCAAGGCCAAATTTTCTACTCTTTTAAGCTCTCCTTGTCTGTCTCCATATACAGTCATCCACACTTTATCACTTTAGTGCTGGAATCAGTGGGATCATCTGTGTTTATAACACCGATCTTTTTAAATTGCCAAACATGCCGAAAAAGGATCTGGAAGTTTTAAATCCTGGTGTTCCATTTGGTAAACAACGATTAAAAATAATTAAATGTTTAGCATGTGTCAAATTTTAGAAAGTTCTTTTAATACTCATCATAATAACAATTTAGATCCATCATGGATAGATGTGAATCCCTTGAATGAGTACCAAATCCACCAGAAGGCCAAACATCTTATTCTTAGCCGGGTAGGATTGGTGACAGAGGATTTCAGGGCAGCTTGGCTTCTGAAGGCAGTTACGTGCATCGATCTTACCACTTTAGCCGGTAATGATGGAAGATCAATTTGGAATGTTGCAAAGTTGATTTCAATTGTGTATCAATAAGGAATAGTTGTTTTTATTTCAAATTATTTAAGGGGATGACACGGAGTCTAATGTTCTGAGGCTATGCCACAAGGCATTGAATCCCCTTAGGAAAGACATCCTGGATAAACTAGATCTGGAGCTGGACATTCCATTGAGGTGTGGAGCTGTTTGTGTCTACCCTGCCAGAATTGCCGATGCAGTTAAAACGATTAAAAATGCTAATGCTGACCTCCCGGTTGCTTCAGGTGAACATAATTATTTGTTGTGATCGAATCTGTCAAAGTCATTGTTTTATGGGCAGATAAATTAATAAAGTTGTGTTTCCGCAGTCGCAACGGGGTTTCCATCAGGTCAAACTTCTCTTCGGGTTCGACTTGAAGAAATCAAAGACGCCGTCTCCTTCGGGGCTAAGGAGATTGACATCGTAATAAATCGAAGGCATGCAATAGACCATGACTGGGTTGCACTTTATGACGAATTAAGGCAGATGAGGGATGCTTGTGGACCAGCGCACATGAAAGCGATTCTGGCTGTTGGGGAACTTTCATCGTTTACTGAAGTTTATAAATCCTCCATGATCGCTATGATGGCTGGGTCAGATTTTATTAAAACATCCACAGGTTTGTTTTTGTACTTTGGCAGTATTTCTAACGTGTCTAATGAGCAGGGAGATTTTCAGTAAAAAATTCAGATTTCAAATTTTAATTCTAAATGATAGGCAAAGAGGCAACAAATGCGACCGTCCCTGTGGGAATTGTTATGTGCCGGGCTATACGTGACTATAATACCCGAACGGGTTTTAAGATCGGCCTGAAACCTGCAGGAGGTCTACGAACATCTTCAGATGCTATCAACTGGCTTATCCTAGTCAAAGAAGAATTGGGGGATGCCTGGCTGAATCCAGATTTATTTCGAATTGGAGCTTCAGGATTGCTGTCAGATATTGAACGGGAACTGTATGCCTATGCATTTGGTTACTATCCTCCACCCAATACTCTTCCTGTTGCCTGATCCATTGAGAAGCCATTAAATAAAAGCAAGCATTTGCTACTCGGTTTTTAATACTGAATGTTTTTTCAAAATCCTACGTATATTTATTTGTTATTCATACAGTTTTAGTTTCGTCATAACGGTTCGAAAGTTTTTCTGCAGCTTTTATATGCTCATCTGTGACCTCAAACATTGGCCCATGTCCTGGAATAATAAAATTAGCTAGTCTCAAAACTTTCAGGCGATTTTTCACTTGAACTTCGGGTTGAAAACTATTTGCAGTCCATAGCTCTGGACGTGCAATGTCTTTCTCAGATTCAAAAAGATCTCCAGCGACGACAAGAGTTTTGCTATTTTCGATTTGGACAACCAAGGACACGTCCTCGTTGGTGTGACCTGGGGTTGGGATGATCTTCATGAAGGGGTCGAGAACATACGGCTCATCTGAAAGCAGTTTAATATAAAGATTCGAACGTTTTCAAACTCTCCCAAATCCTTGTGGTTTTCAAAACCGTTCCAATGTAACTATAAATCTTACCTTGTTCAAATGGGTGGGCATAGTACTGATCTCGTTTAGAAATGCAGTAGCCTACGATATGTTGCTTGGCATCAAGAAATAGATTATTATTCCCGTTGTGGTCAGAATGTCCGTGTGTTGACAAGACGTAGTCCACACTTGAAGCACCCATACCGAGTTCCTTGAGTCCTGAAACAAAATACAATTTATATAGAGATTAGTATTTTTTAAATGTTGACATCATTAAGGATAGGAACTGACTTTTCAGAAATCCTGAAAAAATGATGTGATCGACTGATTGGTAATATTGGTATTGGCATGATAAATAGATTGATGCGATTGGTTTAATAAATAGATTGATACGGTTGGTTATATTTTCCTCTTAACTAATCTTTTGAAATAATATCTCTTACTTTGAAGTATAAAAGGGCCATCCCAAGGGGTAAGGGTGTCAACGATGACCGTAGTTTCAGTCGACTGGACCAAAGTACAAGAAGCGTTTGCTCGCATCCAACCACTGTCGTCTAAGTAAGCGTAACCTTCTTTTAAAATTGTTACTGTGGCCATGTTGATCTTTATTCAAAATCAGTTCCTTTCTTAAAGTTAGAATTTTTGAGTTGGTATTCCATACATGCCAAAATAATTCTTAGCGCCGAGAAATGATATAAAAGGCTGGCCTTGCAATCTTATTCTATGTTAGTTTGTCCTTTTCTCAAGTTTCGGAAGATGTGAGAGAAATTCCGATTGTTCAAAAACTTTTGAAATTTTTTAAAAATAAATTTTAATGCTTTAATTTGAATTTTTTTTACCTTACCGAACTTGAATGTTGATTTTGAGGTCGATTATCCTAAATCGACCCCCACTTCCTCAGGTATTTTCCTATCAACACAACAATGGAGGACATCGCTGCAATTTTTAAACACGTCTTTGACATAATCCCACAAAGTTAGAATGATACCAAAGGTAACACAACACAGTAAAGGTGATGGAGATTTTTCCGGAGAATCCCTTGGACTCGAGCTGGACATTTTCAAACTGATAAGCCTTCCAGCGTATGAATAAATAATTTCTCCAAGTCCAGAAAACCGCTGGAGACTAGTACAGATAGTGCCAATAAGTATTTCGCACCTTGTATTAGACCTAAATTTTTCATGTTGTGAACCCATATTTGCATAATTGACCTAATCTATTCTGTAAAGGATTGCTATGAAATTAGGCACTTAGAATCCCAAGAAAATAAATAAAACCCCGGACGGCCAATGCTAATCGGATTGAAGAGCTGAACTACACCGTGACCATGGCCTTGAGATTGTATGGGTTCTGAATCTGGTAATCAAATTACTGAAACAGTACAACAGGATAGATAATGGATTTGGAAATATATCTGTATTTTTTTTATTCCTTATGTAAAATTGAACAATAGGTGTGATTATTGTTTTGATCAATAATTACCAAATACTAGCATTTCAACAATAGTTAAATTTGATTTGATTTGATTTCGTACTGTCTTGATTGAAGACTGATACACTGCATTTATTTTATTTATTAGGATAGGAGAAACTTTGAAGCTACAAGATCTAATGAAACATACGGATCTATCCAATTTAAAATATAATGTACACAAGAAGGAACATAATCAACCCCCTCGTAAAAACATTTAAAGAAGAATGAAGACACATTCAAACAAAGCGAACATCATCAGTTGAAAAGTGTCACAACAACTTTCCTTAGGGGCCTTAGAGTCCCGATCTTCAAGTCCAGGAGTTGCAGACGTTGACCCCGGTTGCCCATCCGACTTGCTGGTTGATGATCCTGAAGATGAAGAAGTCAAGTCGAAGCAATCAGGTTGTGCAAGGAATTTGACCTTTTCCTCTTCGTCATTGTTATTGTGTCTTAGGCGAGGTGGGTTCAAAACGTATTTCTGACCCATGCGGGTAAAATTTGAAGTTTTTGATTCTTCAGGAACATTCATCCTCCCTGTCAATGTGTACCAATTTCCATTCCCATAATTTGTTCGTTTAATTACTAGCTACCTTAAATTTTATTTATTTCTTACCTTCTTAATTGATGTCGAATTAATTCTGCTTCTCGGTGGTCTTTTGTTTTCAACTCCAATTCTATTTTTAATGTAAGCTTTCAGAATAAATTTTGGATTATTGTTTGAGAGAGGAGAAACACCTCCAAAGTTTTAATCCTCGTTGGCTGGTTAGACTTAACCAAATAACTAGGAAACGAAGTGAATATAAGATGCGCAAATATGATAGAAAAAACATACATCCCTAGACAAGCTCCACCATTAAATAATTTAAAATAAAATAGTATGGATCCATTGAGATGGGATGCTGCTGTGGATGTAAGACCATGTGTACGAATTCTGTGAGGGAGCTCTAATGGGCTAAAGTGCTTGTCAATTGACTACAATTGTTTCTTTAACGGGGATGACAGTGTGGCACAAAAGAGTTGGGCAGAGGCTCTGCCTATTTTTGCATAATAGGATCAATAATGTTGGTAATCTACAAGAGTTAAAACCACATTAAGTCCTCGACATGAATCCATGTGAATCCTTTCTGATTTAAATTATGGAAAGATACACAGAGACTGACAAGGGGAAGCTTTCAATTGTAACTGTTAAACTTTCGATTTTTAGCCCGAGCCAGGGCTTATGTAACTGGTCTGTCCGTCTGTCCGGTACACGATAACTCAGGAACGAATTGGCCTACGGTTCTGAAATTTTGCACACAGGAGCG